>JAULJZ010055866.1:0-35929 GCA_032270985.1 Heliamphora pulchella
ACAATGCAAATGCGAATACCAATGAAAAGTTTACAACAAGAACCATTGACATTTCAAGTTAATCCCTCTTATGATTTTTTTAAAAACCAATTCCCAATGGAGTCGCCAGAAAAACTGCAGGAGTTATCAGGTGCATTCAATAAATGATGTGTTAAATATCCATTGCTTTTAGAAAAATATTCTTTTCTTTTTAAACAAAAATCCAAGATATCCAAACACATTTTAGAAAAATAGAGTCGCCACTTGGCTTTTGAGAAAAAAAAAAAAACAAAGTAGACCACTAGTCATTTTAAACATAACTAGAGAAAAAAGGGTTCGGGGGGTAAGGTACAAAAATGAAAGGTGTTAGGCACCTTTTTTACCCAACCGCAAGGTTGGCCTCTACTTTGTTAACATTGGTTTTTGTTTTAAACTTTTCAAAGGCAACAAATATAGAAATGAAGGTTAAAGAGAGTTCAATCAAAAGCATACAAAGAAGAAAAGTTCCTAACTACAATCCTAAAGGTTATGCACGTTGGTTATCATTTCAAATCATACCACAATTATTATTTGAGCAAAGCAAAGTGAAACATACAAATGAGGATTAAAGGAAATAGGGAAAAGACTAATGGTCATGCAACATAGATTCTGCTTCTAACATGTTATTTTCAGTTCAAACAAAAAGAAGAAAATGACTCAAACACTGTTTCTTATCTACTGGTCATACAAAAAAGGTCATGGTCGTGGCAACAGAATGTTGGACCTGTGACTAAAATAAAAGAAAATTCGCTGCCATGAGAAAATACATAATAGTCGTAATACCAGGGACCAAAAGATTACGGCCATCACAACAAAAGGTCACGTGTTATGTTGTAAAAACTCAGAAAGATTTTCAATATGCAAAGCCCAGAGGAACTCAAACAAACAGAATATACAAAACTTATTTAAAACAAAAAGCAAATAAGATCGAATAACTACTACTCTTACAACATCATGGCTCTCTAAACATGTTACATCTACTATCAAAAGAAAATAAGAAGATAACAGAATGATTCACATATGATTTTCATGCTACTAGTCTCACAGAAAGTGTGCGGCCGTAGCAACAAAAGGTTGCGGCCATGATAAAAATGAAGAAAATGAAGCGGCCATTAAGAAATTATGTAGTGGTCGCAACAATAGGGTCAAAATAGCTCATGGCCGTGATAACTGGAGGTCACGGCCGTTAGGTTTTGTAAATTACATAAGCATTTTTGGGTGTCCAGTGTGCTAGTGAACACGAAACTACATAAGAAATATGTTGTTCTACATATTATAGAGAGCTGCAAGCATACTGTTTTTCATAAAAGGCTCATATGAACATGCTTCCACATACATTGTTTACATGTTATTATAAATCAAAGGAAAAGATGCTCAATATACATATACAGCTAAAATGCTAGAAAGAAACCAATAAATGAAAACCTTAATCGTGACACCTAGGGAGAAAATGAGGGCATAAGAAATGTCACGATTTTCTAAGGTTACCTGGTGTGGTCAATCGTCTCGAGTGTCCCTTCGGGTGTGGAAGGCTAGAATCACCGAGTAGTCCATGCTTCAAAAGCCTCACAAATGTAAGCAAAGTCTCGAACTCAATCTAGGAGTATATGGTATCGAGAATATGAGAATCAGGAATATCTGGAATATCAGGTGAGAAATGGATTTAGCAGAGTTTTAGGGTATCAAAACATTTCTCTCTTGATTTCTGTGAAAATGGTGCCGATTTATGGGCATCAGGGCAGCACAGGCATCCTCTGGGATGTTGCCACCTATCCAAAGAGGTGCGAATTTTGCGACTATGTCCTTGTTCATCGCGGCCATGAGCTTTAATGTACGAACCGAGACGGCCATGGCCTTCAAATGTGGTGGCCTGTTATGAGATCACAAAAAGATAGCGCCCGTGAGGAACAAAGCTCACGGCCTATTCTAGGATCATAAAAAGGTGGAGGCCGTTAAGACAAGGATGCAACCGGGTGTAGGATCATGAAAAAGGTGGCAGCCGTGAGGATTGGAATGTTGCGGCCTGAAGGTTTTGGGTGGTTTCTTAGGTTTTGAATTGAATTCTTGACATTGCTTGCTTAGTATCCTTTGAGTATAATTTCATATTTTCGTCATTGGGAAGCATTCGAGATGGGTGTCTAAGATTCGACTTGGTCAAATTGAGGTATCTACAGTTTCAAAATTGGTTACCCAATACACCATCTTTAAAAAAAAAAATCCAAACGCCCATAATGGGTAAGTGCTGAAATAGGCTCTAGATAAAAATATTTTGATATTGAATAATCAAAAATATAAACCAGGTATAACTGCCAAAGTTAGATTAGGATTATACCTTCGAAATCTGGTTGGATTAATTTCATTTACTGCAACAATTTTTAGTCAATAAGTTGCCACGATTTTTCACTAGAAGTCAATTCGTCAATCAAGTCTTCTACTGTATTCTTGAGTGCCAAGATCACGATAGTAGTATGGGTTACGTTCTTTGTGTTCTTTAAAACCTTTATTGAATAGACTTAGGTTTTCAGAGACGTGGAATCCCTAAATCTTGAAACCAATTGACTGAAATATGAACTTATGGTTTATAAACTGCACTTTTATAGGCTACAGAAGAGACTTGTAGAGTAAATAAGATGTGGGCTCCTAATTTAGTCTAGAAGTAATTTTATAAAAATACAAATTATAATTCATTTCACTAAAAAATTATAATTGCACTCCCGACCTTATTCTCATAATTGAATTATTCGAGCTCTTGTTATTAAATGCTTATTTATTCTCTTTCATGTTAAGATTACAGATACCCATCGATTAAATTAAATTACTAACAATTTTATTTAATCGACTTCTTCAAAAAATCTTTAAGACTTTTCACTTAACTTATTTGACATGTCGAATTATTAAATCTACCTATAGGAATTGACACGATTAAAACTTATAAGCTTCTTTAATGGGGTATTACCAATCCCAATCATGAGACGTGAATTTCGTCAATAATTAATATCTACCATATAATTAACACCATTATCCAACTCACCGGGATTATAGACACATAAAAGATTACACCCTATAATGAATCAAAATAATGAACATTAAATATAAATATTTAATAATTATTTTGGAATTAAAAGTATAAGCACTTATAATAACCATGGGGTCCAAATTAATTTATATAGTCAGTATAAAATTAATTACCCTAATGCGGTCCTGCTCAATACACACAAAGTATATTAGCACAATGAGTCAAAATAATTTTTGAAACAATTACCATTCTCCGTAATCAAAACAGATCTATTAAAATATTGTGTTACAGCCATACCGATGGTGTGTCCAATTTTATCTAAGACAATGAACCAAAAACTTATATTTTACAAGAACCGATAATCTAGTCTTCTGCGTGTAAACCGAACTCTACACACCAGATTAATTACTATGTAGAATAAAACACACCCCTGCATAATATTAAATAAATAATAAAATGCATATACTTATTCATTAAAATTCTCATAAAATAAAAAAATTAATTTTACTAATAAATAAAATTAAATATCAAAAATTCAAAAACTAATTTTAGTATACATTCCTGATAATCTCCTACTTATACTCAAAACAATACTGCTATGCATCTGACTCCTATGTCTTCTACATAACTGTCAAAAGTTTTAACTAGTAAGCTCTTTGTAAAAGGATCTATAAGGTTATCTACTGATACAATCTTGGTCACAGTTATGCCACCTCTCTGTACGTTCTCTCATATTAGGTAATCCTTACGCTCGATGAGCTTTCCTTTCTTGTGGGCTCTTGGTTCCTTCGAATTGGCAATCGCTCTGCTATTATTACATTAAAGTGTAAATGCTAATGTACTAAAAGCACCACATCCAGATCCAGCAAAAAAGTTTCTACTCCAAACAGCCTCCTTAGCTGCTTCAGAAACTGCCATGTACTCAGCCTTCATGGTGGAATTAGCAATGCAGGACTACTTGATACTCCTCCAACTTATAACTCTACCTCCCAAGGTAAATACATATCCCAAGGTAGACTTTTGAAAGTCCTTATTTAATTGAAAATCTGAGTCTGTGTACACCAAAGATACTAGACTATATGTCTGATATACCAACATATAATTCATAGTCTTTTTCAAGTATTTGATTATATATTTTACCGATGTCCAATGCTCATGTCCTGGATTAGACTGATATCTGCTAACCATACTAACGACAAAATAGATATCAAGTTTCGTGCAAAGCATAGAATACGTAAGGCTTCCTATCGCTGGAGCATGAGGAACGACCTTCATTCTCTCTATCTCAACAGTTGTCTTAGAACACTAATCCTTAGAGTGATTTAATGCTTGAAAGGAAAAAACTCTTTCTTGGAATCTTACATGCTAAAACGAGTAAGGATCATATCGATATAAGTAGCTTGTGATAAACCCAGCATCCTTTATTTTCGATCTAACACAAGCTTGATCTCAAGGATGTGACTGGCTTCTCCCAATCTTTCATACCAAATTGGCTGGATAACCATACATTCACCGAAGATAGCACCCCCATATTATTTTTGATGAGCACGATATTATCTACATAAAGGATTAGAAACATCACCACGCTTCCATCGTGCTTTTTGTACACACAGAACTCGTCAGGATTTTACTAAAAATCATAAGATTTAATGGCCTAATCAAACCAAGTATTTCAAGACATTGATGCTTGCTTAAGTGCATAAATGGAACTCTTAAATTTACACAACATGTGCTCCTGACCCTCTACAATAAAATAATCTGGTTATATCATATAAATACAGTCGTTAAGCCTTTCGTTAAGAAAAACTGTCTTGATGTCCATTTACCAAATTTCGTAATCAAAATGAGCCGCAATGGATAAGAGATTCTAGATAGACTTAAGTACGGCTATTGACAAAAAGGTCTTCTTATAATCGATCCCTTCTTCCTTAGTAAATCCTTTTGCAACAAGCTTGACTTTGAAGGTTTTCACCCTTCCATCTACTCCACTCTTCTTCTTATAAATCCCTTTGCATCCGATGGATTTTATCCATTCGGGTGGTTCCACAAGTTCCTAGACCTGATTAGAGTATATAGACTCCATCTTTGAATTCATAGTCCTCTGCTAAAGATCTACATCTTTATCTTAGAGTGCTTCGTTGTAGTTATATGGTTCAATATCTAGTTTTGTTGGGATACTATCAAAAGAATCTCCCAAGAATATATACCGACTGGGTTGATGAACAACCCTCCCACTATGACGAGGCACGACCTGCGTTTGTGTATTAATAGTGATGTAACGCTCCATCTTTCGGGCACATCGAGACACATAAGTATAGATAAAGAGATATTCTAGCCATTCATTCATAGATATGCGCTATAATATTACATCATTAAGAGTTCAGTGCTGACCCAAAAATATATAAACGATTACAGTTTCACAAGGAATTTACAAAAATCACAATAAGCGCCAGGAAACTGAACCAAAAAGAATAAAAAGAATACTTGAATCTTCATCTAGCTTCATCGGGATCCAACTGCTCCCAGAACTCACCCTGATATTCGTAGCTTCTTCTTCGGGGATTTCTTATTCAAAGATCTCCTCCTCCTCATATGTGGCACGAATGTCATGAGTCAGAGTCCAGAAGAAAACACTCTAAACTTTCTAACCAATTTCATAACACAAAATATACCACAACACATTTTATTCAACACTTAGTACATATAAAATCGTGGAGATAGACAGATTCGACATTTATATCATGACAAACAGATAAGCGAATAATCATGCAAAGATATGATGCTATGAAGGTAATGCAAATGCCCAGCCCCAACAAACTCCCAGAATTTATAACATGAATTCCATGTCGGGAATTACCAAAGTAGATTTTATGGGTAATTAATCACCAAACCTATCCTCGGTCCTCATTGCGAATAGTAAATCCATCGCCGCGCTTCACGCCATAGCTGTTTTACTACTAAATGGCAACAGCGTGAGGACGGGTCACATTTTTCAGACCAACGAATATAATAAGGGTCACATTCTCCAAACCGAATAATGCGCATAACGAAATAACCTCCCCTTAAGATCCGGGATGCCCGCATAGTGTTAATCCAAAGTCCAAGTTACGAAAGATAGAATGCTAGCGACGAACCCATTGTGCCCAACAAATTTTCATCATAAACAATTTTTCAAACATTGGGGATGCACCCAGGGTGTTCACAGGGAATATATCCCGAAACAATTATAAAATCGACAACTAGGGACGCCCTAGACTTAGAACTGAGAAAGAGATAATTCCAACATATCCTAAATCCACAATGGTATATACAAGATGAACTCTAACGTGTTATGAATGTAATGATGACAATGCCTAAGATGGTACAACATAAGCTCAAAGTACAACTACTTATAGCATGACATACACTAGCATGGCATAACACAAGGTACAAGTCTTTAAAGTATTAAGTACAACCATATAAATCATACAATAAAATTCTCAAGACATAGTTCTAAGTTCATGGCATAATTTCTAATCATCATATATTCACTCTAAATCATTATTCACCAAATTTAAATCAATGAAGACACATAATTCAAATCTCACAACAAAGCATGTTTGATCACACACTTAACAACTTAATAACTAAGTTTCAAGTATCAATTTAAAAAGAACAGCAGTGTTTTGAGGTACTTAGACTTGGAGTTAGATTCTATTTTTGGTCACCATTTAGATAAACATATTCTCTACTACTTTTATGTTGAACATAAATGCCAGATCCTAAGGCAACTAGGTGAATAAATTCCCAAAAGCGAAAACAGTTCAGCACTTATACATAATATTTACAAAAAATGAGCCTCCATTGGTCTCAGTTTTGGGGTATCCCACTAGGTCCAACTGGGCTAAATTTTGGTTCTATTTTAGTTCAATACGTTCCCTACAAGTCTCATGAATAGTGCTCAGGGTAGTTGTTTGGAAAATATTAGAAAAATAAGCCATTTTATAAAATGTGCTCTTGCCGTCATCAAACACACAACAGAATCAGTTTTTAACAGAGAGTTTAAATATGGTTTGGG
Source organism: Heliamphora pulchella (assembly GCA_032270985.1). NCBI lineage: Eukaryota > Viridiplantae > Streptophyta > Magnoliopsida > Ericales > Sarraceniaceae > Heliamphora > Heliamphora pulchella. Next base: position 7,092 of record JAULJZ010055866.1, read on the forward strand.
GGATTATCCAAGGGTTGTTGGATCTTATTTTTGGATAGAAACTATTTTAATATGTTACCTACACTTTTCATGAAAATCACTTTTGAAGAAGGTCACTGAAAATAGGGGTTTGGGGTAGCACACAAAGATGTGACAGAGGGTTCTGCAAATCACTGATCAAAACCAAAGACGTTCTAAGTCTATTAGACCTATCCAATCTCCATTTCTTAGGCTCACGTTTAGTGGGTTCTATATATGTATGTTATCTACAACTTTCATGTTTTAACCTATGCTCAGATCACGTTTGAAAATAGAGTTTTTGGGCCTATAATACATATTGGTCTGAAACTGACACACTTTGGTAAAAATGTTATGTCTCGAATTCTATTTACTCAAATCAGTTCAAACAAATTGTGTATGAAAGATAACATAAACATCTAGCTCTGAACATAAAGAACACACTCAGATCATTTTTCTATATTTAGTTATGATTTTGCAAAAATTGGGGCAGAGTGCTCAAAAAGCTCAAATTTGAGGCCTACATATGTTCTAGCCACCTAACATATAGTATGTCAAGATTTGGTTCATTTTCTTTACATGCATGTGTTTTATACTTAAATATAAATGTTCCAGAACTGATATAATTTTCACAACTCAAGAATACCAACATACAAACACATCTCTTATCATAAAAACATGAACAGTCCCTAGTTTACTCACTACAACACCTTTTTGATCCATTTTTTGGGTCTTGATCTTGACTGTGTTTTAAGAGACAAGTTGAGGGAGATTTTTGTGTGAGTTTAGCAGAGTGTTTAGAGGCTTACTTACTTGTTTTTAAGATCTAATGGTGGAAGGTTGGAAGGATTTGGTTTTAGGAACACCTCCTTATTCTTCATAGGCTCCTTCTTCCCTCTCTCCTTCTCCTTCCGTCCTTTCTTTCTCAAACTTAGAAAAATACTAGAAATTTTGTCTCTCACCTCTCTTGGCCAAAAATGTAGAGAAGAAAGGGAGTGCTTGGTCTTCATTTTATAGAGGAAAGAGTTAGTTAAAACAATTAAGAGTTGTAAGCCTTTTTTTAAAATTTTCTTCATTTCTATTGGGTGCATGGCAAGGTTTGCTCTATTTGAGAAATTTATTTTTAGATTTGGCAGCAAGGATTTCAGCTAGGGTCAGTTTGGGGCAGACCAAAAGCTTATTTTACATTAATTTGGGATTTAAGTGAGGTATTTGTACCATATTGTGCAAGAAAATACTTTAAAAATTAATTTAGTGTATCTTTTTGGTGTCCCTACCTACTAAAATATATTATTTTAGTAAGTTTATGATTAATTTAGTATTCTCATCAATTATTATAATTTTTACAATAATTGATTAATTAGGTGTTGGTTTTTAAGTCAAATTAAGGTAGTTTAAAATATATGACTTTTTGACTTATTTATGTATGTAAGAACTTTAATAATGACTTTTTTTTAACTTATAATATTACGTTATTATTTATATTACTTATTTGAATAATCATGGGTCATAATAATACTTGATTTATACATCTTTTTATCATTTTGAGTTTAAAAATGTAAAAAGTGACTTTTTGGGCACAAATTCCTAAGTGGCCGGCCACTAAGGAGAATTTTTGTCATTTTTATTGTTATTTTATCTTTTTCTACTTAATTGTATTTAAATCTTTAATTTGGGGTATCTATATGTCAAATTTTAGATTTTTAAGATTTTTTTGTGTACCAGGGTAAAATGGTCATTTTATCCTAATTATGAGAATTTTTTATTCTTAATCTAATATTCCATATTATTTACTTAGTTAAGAATGTTGGGAGTCTTCTCTGGGTATTAGGGTTTTGTCTCTTGAATTTTAGGTCTTTCTAGGATTTTCAGGTCGAATTAGGGTTTTGAGTTGAGTTAAGATTTCTAACATTTTAACAACCTAGGATCTCGTTGGCTAACCATTGCCAATACTAGGGTTCGAGCCAGGTCATTACATTCCCTTCCTTACACCAGGATGTTTTTGCAAGGTCCAACAACAATATGCCAGGAATTAACTCGGTAATCATGGTTCATCTACTAAATGTTGACCATAGAAGAAAACGAGCCAAGCAGAAGCAAAGAATTTTATCCCAGCAAAGAAATGAGGCAATAATGGAGGAAGTTGGTTAACAGAAGGCAACGGATTTCATTAAGGAGATCTTCTACCCGGAATGGTTAGCTAACGTTGTAATGGTTAAAAAGTCCAACGGCAAGTGGAGAATGTGCATTGACTTTACAGATCAAAATAAAGCCTGCCCAAAAGATAGTTATCTGTTGCCTTGAATTGACCTGTTAATGGATTCAACAGTAGGACACAAGCTGCTCAGCTTCATGTACGCATTCTCTAGTTACAATCAAATCCTGATGCGCGTTCCTGATTAGGAGAACACAGCATTCATTAACTTTGAGAGGCCTTTACTGCTACCATGTCATGCCTTTCAGGCTCAAAAATGCTGGAGCAATCTACCATAGGTTGGTCTGCATAATGTTTTAAAAATAGATTAGTAGAAACGTAGAGGCGTATGTACATAACATGTTGGTGAAGAGAAAAAAGTCAAACCAGCACCTAAAGGACCTTGCAGAGGTGTTTACCATTTTGAAGAGGTATGACATGAAACTCAACCCAACGAAGCGTGCGTTCAGAGTCTCATCAGGGAAGTTTCTAGGCTTCACGGTCAGCTAGAGGGGAATAAAAGCAAAATCCCAGATAAGATTAAAGCCATCCTAGATATGCATGCCCCTGTCAACATTAAAAAAGTACAGAGACTAACAGGAACAATAGCTGCCCTGAATCAATTTGTTTCTCAAGCAATAGATAAGTGCTTGCCTTTCTTCTGAGTTTTAAAGAAGGCATTTGGGTGGACGGACGGATGTGAAAATGCTTTTGCAGAGTTTAAGAATTATCTGACCAGCTTGCCCCTGCTATCAAACCCTACCCCACATAAGGATTTGTACCTATAATTAGGCACATCCAAAATTGCTGTGAGTTTATCCTTGGTTAGAATGGAAGAAGGCCAATAAAAACCTGTATACTACACCAACAAAGCCTTTAAAGGAGGAGAAAATAGGTACCCTGATGCGAAAAAGCTAGCTTTTACCCTCGTGGTCTCGACTAGAAGGCTACGGCCTTACTTTCAAGCGCATACAGTGATAATGTTCACTGATCAGCCTTTGAAAACGATACTACAAAAACCAGAAGCTTCAATAAGGTTGGAATAGTGGTCAATCGAGTTGGAGCAGTTCGGCATTGAATATAGGCCTCGATCTGCATTGAAAGGTCAAGCAGTTGTTGATTTTTCGTGGAATTCACGTGGGATCCAAAAATAGGTTAGAAGCAAGTCCACCAATGAGCCTGAACAGATAGATCACCAAGTAGATCATCCATTGGATAAACAACAAGCGTGGATGCTTACTTTAAACGGGTCAGCACGGAAGGACATTGGTGGAGCTGGCCTCATTATCACATCACCCTGGGGAGATAGGATTAGGCACGCCATATAGCTGAACTTCTAGGTAACTAATAACAAGGCAGAGTATGAGGTCCTAGTGCATGGCCTCAAGGTAGCAAGGGCATGTGGCGCAACCCAACTGTTAATCAATACGGATTCTCAACTAGTAGACCGATAGACTAGGAGACATACGAAGCTAGAAATGAAAAGATCAAGCAGTATAAGTCATTGGCTGAGAGCTAGTTTAAGGCATTTGAAAGGGTCAACCTGCAGCAGGTTTCGCGAGAGGAAAACTAAGAGGCCAATCATCTGGCTCAGTTAGCTTCTTTCAATCCCAGCACGATCTACCAGGAGATAATGTGGAGGGGGTGGAACGCCTGAGCATCAAAGACTAGTCAGATAGGTAGGAAATAATGGAAATCCAAACCTCGTATTGGGCCACGCCCATTTAGAAATACCTAGAGGGGGAGAATTGCCAGAAGATAGAAACATGGCCCGAAAGCTCAAGTATAGGGCAGCAAGATATACTATCCTATGGGGAATCCTTTACAAAAGAAGGATCTGAACCTCATATCTACGATGTGTAGATGATTAGGAGGCTTAGTATATACTAAGAGTAGTGTACGAGGGAGTATGCAAAAATCATTTGGGCATCAAATCCCTGGCCGACAAGGTGTCCTGAGCGGGATATTACTGGTCGACCATGCTACGAGATGCCAAGGCCTTCGTCAGGACATGTGACAATGTTAACGGTTTGCAAAGATAAGCAAAAAAGCTCCAAATGAGCTAACAATTTTGTCAAGTCTATGGCCATTTGCCCAGTAGGGGTTGGACATCTTTGGGCCACTACCCATGGCAAAAAGTAAAGGAAGTTCTTAGTGGTTGCTATTGACTATTTTACCAAATTGGTTGAAGCTGAACCATTGGCAAGAATCATAGAAGCTAATGTCACCAGCTTCGTGTGGAAGACCATCATCAATTGATATAAAATCCTAGGGGCGTTTGTGGAAGGCAATTTGACAATCAAAGCTTCAAGAACTTTTGTCAAGAGCTAGGAATTAAGCTACACTTTGCGTCCCCCGCTCACCCATAGTCTAATGGCCAGGTAGAGGTCACCAATAGATCCTTATTGAAAATACTTAAGACTAAATTGGAGAGCTCCAAGAGGTTATGGTTAAAAGAACTCCCAAATGCGTTGTGGGCGTATAGGACTATGATGCGTACACCAACTGGGGCCACCCCTTATGTCTTAGTGTTTGGGCATGAGGCAGTGATCCCAATGGAAGTAGGCCTGACCAGCACAAGAGTAACCTACTTCGATCCAGAGCAGAACGATCAAAAGCTGGGAGTGGATTTAGATTTGATAGAGGAGGTTAGAGAACAGTCAACGGTCAGAACAACTATTTATCAAGAGCGCGTACGTAAATACTACAATTCCAATGTTAAGGAGAAAAGCTTTGGGTCAGGAGATTTAGTCCTCAGAAAAGTTGCACTAGCCACAAAGAACCCCACAGAAGGAAAATTGGGAACAAATTGGGAAAGGCCATACGTTGACAAATTTGCCTGCGGCAATGGAGTGTATCAACTGCAGACAATGGAAGGAAGGAACCTGACCCATTCTTCGAACGATTAACACCTCAAAAGCATTATCCTTGAACAGGGTGCCAATGCAATAAGTGTATTTCTTTTAAGAGATCTTGATTATGATTGAGGAATGTAATGAAAGTTATTCGAAATGAACGAAATGAAAATGGCAAGAGTAGTTTTATGATTTTACCAATGTAATCACAATTGATAAGCGCATCTATAATGCTGATCACAAGATGATCAGCCTCCAAGCAAAGGAGTATCTGGACCCAAAGGCCAAAGGATAAGACTGATCTGATCAACGATGATCAGTCTTCGATCAGCCTTCAAGCGAAGGAATGTCTGGACCTAAGGGTCAAAGGGCAAGGCTGAACACAAGTTGATCAGCCTCCATGCAAAGGAGTGCCTAGACTTAAGGGTTGATCAGCCTCCAAGAAAAGGAGTGCCTAGACCTAAGGGTCAAAGGGTAAGGTTGATCATAAGATAATCAACCTCCAAGCGAAGGAGTGCCTAGACCCAAGGGTCAAAGGTCAAGGCTGATCACAATTAGACCCAAAGGTCAGAGGTCAAAGGTCAAGGTTGATCACAAGATGATCAGCCTCCAAGCAAAGGAGAGCCTGGACCTAAGGGTCGAAGGGCAAGGCTAATCATAAGATGATCATCCTCTAAGCAGAGGTGTGTCTGGACTCAAGGGTCAAAGGGTAAGGCTAATCACAAGATGATCAGCCTCTAAGCGATGGAATGCTTGGACCCAAGAGTCAAAGGGCAAGGATGATCACAAGGTAATCAACCTTCAAGCTCTTTCTACCAAGTAATAGAGCTGCTCAGGCCTGAGGGCCACGAGGTGAAGTAACAAATACCAAAATGAAATTCAAAGGCCAGCAAAACAAATCATGTAATCCAGTAACGAGCAATAGAAAACACAAAGTTGAACCATTTAATAATAAAGCAAAAAATGTATCTAAAATAAACAACCAAGGAAAACAATAAAGTTCCAATAACAACTTAAAGTGTTCAAAAAAAAAACAAGATGGGGAAGCTACAGAAAAATCTAAAGAGTCAACAGCTTTAGGGGAAGTAGTTGGATCAGAGCCACCAGAGGCGTCAATAACATCATCTTCAGCCTGAGGAGACCCAGCCACTGTAGAAGCGTCATCCTCTTTAGGTTAGATGCTGGAGAAGTCTTGATCCGGGAAGGCAATCTGACCTTGATGACAGAATGCCTCAAACCCAAGGTCCCACTGCTCAGCCAGGAGGACCCTCACGTCAACAGAATACATATGCTCGACAATTCGCTTCCCCACAATCTGGTCAAATGCCCCTGAACTTTTGAATTCCTCTAGAAAGCCAACTTTCCCCCTGGCATTGTTAAACTCGAGCTCGCGGCACTTAAATTGGAGATTAGTGATCTCTTTCTGTTTGGCTCTCGAGTCATCCATTATCTCTTTCTTTTCTTTGATCAACTCTTCACCTGTGTTATGGATCCTCACCAGATCAGATTTGAATGCGACGTTCTCATGGTTCAACGGCTCTTGCTGCTCTTTAAAGAGCTTGATCGAATGGGCAGCAGACGCTAGCCTCTTCTCTGAAGCCTTCCACATAGTGTGATATTCATGCATGCGCACCACTACATGATAGCCCAGAGCATCAGCCTGAGTAAGACAAAAGTTAAAAAGTGAGAAGAAGGAGTTGAAGCAGAAACAACCAAAAAGGTTAAATGGTAATTAGCCTACCTTCGCCATCTCTTGATTGAAGCGATCACCTACGGCATTGGGGAAAAAGGCCCTCGTGGGTTTCTAATCGATGTGGGGAATGGCATTTTCAATGACCTTATGTACAAACTATCCCTCCACAAAAACAAAGAGGTTAGATAAGTCCTGAGTAAAAAAGCTTACTGAAAGGACAGAGGGGGCAGCTCTGCTCTTTTTTGGGCAGCCTAAGTCTAGATCAGCCCTCGAGCCGTGCAAATCCCCTCTAGATTTTTCGTTGTACCCTTTCTCAAGTTGATGAGCTTCGCTAACCTATATCTTCCCGGACTACCTAGAATTAAACGCCTCTTTCTGACGTTGGATAGAGATTCTAAGCAACTTGGCGGGCGAAGCACTTGAACCACTCACCCCCTAAGCACTCCTCTTCTCATGCAGTTCTTTCAATCTATTTTGCACTTCCTTGTCAACCTTGCCCATCTTCCCTGAAAAGTACGAATATCTGTCAGACACGAAAAAAGCATTTTATAAGAAAAGAAGAGCTAGCATGTAAAGAGCATATGTAAACACAATGAGTCACCTATCATAGAAATCTCTCTATTCTCTGCTGTACGAAATACATTTAGGGCATCAAAAGTAGGTTCGGGTCCAAGAAGATACTTACTCAAGCTATCTGGGTTGACCAGGGTGGACCAATCCATGTTCTCATAAGCATGAGCAACATCAACTCTCTCTTTATCTTCTTCAAATATTTCAAGGTTTCTAGCATGACCTAAGCATGGATCCTAACCAAGTTAAAGTCTGACTAGCTAAAAAGGAGAAAACGACATAAGTACAAAAATATTAAATCACACTAACCATCTTTTGGGGGGTTCGCCCAGAGTCTCTGTATTCGCAGAGTTACCTCGTTGACATCCTTCTAAGGCTGAAACTCCCAGTCGTCTCCAAAAATAAAAAAGAGAAGGCCCTTCCAATGTTTATTGGATGAAAAAAGGCCGGTGATCAGCTCACGCCTGTCTCGCGCTTGATGGATGACGTACCCACAGAGGTGCTCTACTGGTTTGTAACACTATAAGAACTCACAGAGGCTCAGAAAGCTCTTTCTCTCGCTAACCACTTGCCAGAGGATCATCGTAGACACTCCGATTTGACCCTGCCGAATATTAGGCTTATCCGGATGAATTTAATGATGAAATCAAGTGGAATGGTGCTTCAAAATGATCCTCGGGAAACGATCGAATCTCAGTATCCAAACTAAATGATCAAATCCCTCAAAACCTTGAGTCACCAAGTTAAACCCTTGAGCCACCAACTTTGAACTTGGGACCGCCAACTCTGATTTCTATGACAGTTACAAGAACCTCTTGAAAACCCTAGCCAAAGTAACGGCTGCCATATTTGAACGTTGGGCTTGCCAACTTCATTGTGGCGATCACCATATGAAACCCTTGGAAGCTCTGAATTTGTGGCGATCGCCAACTCCATACCTGGCGACCACTAACTCCAAAAATCATGACGTGTCCCAGAATTGTGCCAGCACCTCATTAGTTGATGAATTCTATAAATATTGTACTCTGGTACATTTTTTATAAAAGATCTAACGAGTCAATACTCTACCGGGACATTAAAAGGACAATTCCAATACTGATACTCTGCCAAAGTACTGAGAAAACAATCATTGATACACCGCTAGACCTCTGATTCACCCTTGCACTTGGATTGAAGCATTGCCCGAGGATTGGACTGCTGGTCACCATTCCCCGACTTGAGGATACCCAAGATTGTACCAATTCAGGTATTCTGTTTGGATCTCCGGCTTTTCTTTCTCCACTCTCTCTTTTAGAGTGATTGGGTTAATTTCAATACTTTATTTTGCACATTTTATTTGAATCATTTACATAATTGATTCAATTATCCCATTTTTTATTTTTTGATTAAATTGTGGGTATTTAATTAGTTATAATAAACATGCTTAGTTTAGGTTAATTTGGTTAATTCTTAGTATAATCAAATTAATCTTAATTCCACTCTATCCACATTGCACATTTGTACATAATATGTTGACAATTTGAAATTTATTAAAATAGTGCCAATATATTTTGCAATTGCGATTTATGATATCGTAATTGTTACATTTGGTGCACTAATATTCATACGGTTGTAATCGTTAATATTTTGTCCGTATCTTAACATTTTCTAGTTAAATAGCCACTATTACATCCATATGTAGTAATCGTTACTTTCATAGGTTTAATTTAATTTCTTTTCTTTTATATTTTGTTGATCATTAATATGAAATTCATAGTAAATCTTTGATATAAGCTTAATTTCATTTAAATAGTATTTCTTTTCTTTTACTATATTTTGTTATACTTTGATGAAATTCACAGTAAATCTTTCATAATTTAATTTCTTTTTAGTAACACATTTTATTGCTCACTATATTGATAATTAGCATAAAATCCACATTTAGTTAGAGTTGAAGGATTTTGGAGTATGCTTTTATTTATTTTGTTTAAAATTATGTAAATGTAATTTTAGGTTATTTGGCAATATATATTTTTGGTGTAATAATATTGAAGTATGCTTTTGTTTACTTTGCTTAAAATTATGATTAGGATAATTTAAGATATTTGATTATTTAACAATACTGTATGCAATTTTGATCAGAATCTAGGAAATTTTGGAATTACATTTCTTTTGATTTGGTACCATGTCATGTTTATGCTAGTTTAGATTATTTAGTGATATTGCATACAGATTTGCTCAATGTATCCTTTAGTTAGAAATTGCATGTCGTAGGATTTAAAATTTTCTTTTACTATTTGTTTCGTTTTAGCGTTCTATATACGTAGGTTATGTATTTTCCTGTTTTGATTTTGGATGTTATCTTTTTGTCTCTATTTTTTTGTATATGCATGCACTTGAAAAATCTAATTAAGAACTAATAATGATTAGTAGAGGCCAACCTCACGGTTGGGTGAATGAGGTGCCCAACACTTTCCCCACTTTGTACCTTAGCCCACAGACCCTTATTTTCTTTAGTTACCGTTTTAAAGATCAATGGCTCATTTTTTTTTCTTGGTTTTTCTCAAAAACCAAGTGGCGACTCCATTTTTCACAAAAAAGGTTTTCAAAATTTGGTTTTGAAGGTGTTAAAGTATTTTCTAAATATTTTTTGAATTTTCTTATTTTTGAAACAAAACCTTAAATCCCAGCGCCACAGTATTTTTGACAACTCCGCTGGGGACTGGTTTACGAAATCAAATAAGAGGGCTAGACTCGAAAATCGCATTAGTTCTTAATTTGACTTTCTCATTTTCATTCTCACACGCATTTGCATCGTTCTCAGGCCCTTGCTTGGTTGACCCGATACCCCGATCAGTTTACTGTCTCGGGACTATGTCGAGAAGACGGGCAAGCGTTTTGGTTGCACACTTGTACAGGTGTGGTAAAAGAGTTGTTGTGTACCATTTGACCATGTCCTATATCACACCAGGAATGGGAGGTATATTCTTGACTCTATTCAAAAGGTACCAATAGTGATTGACCAAACCGACCTTTTTCTGCATATAATATCTTAGAACCTTCCCATTAGGTGCTAAACTAGTAGGATTATGTGTTTTTTATTTAATTGGATGTTTTGTTTGTAACTGTTTAAGACCTTTGCTTGGTTATTTGGCTTAAGATAGTTTTCGTCCTGGGGTTCTGTTTGGGTTTTCTTTAGACCTTTGTCTGGTTTAGGTTAGTTTCTTTCTCGGGTTCTTACCCAAGTCATAGTTTTAACCTTTGTTTGTATTAGGATCTCGACCTTCTTCTCGGGCAAAGCCCGGGGTCTTGGTCTAGGACCCTTTGTTTGTCTAACATAGCTTTCTCTCTCTCGGGGCTTTACCTGGGCAGTCTGTTTAGCACCCTCAGTTTTGCTTAGGTATGTCTTCCTCCAGGGGCTCTGCATGGGTTTTTAAGCTTTCTTTAGAACCATTGTTGGGTTAGGATAGTTCTCCTCCCGGTGCTCCACTCGGGTTTTGGTTTAGATCCTTTGTTTGGTTTAAATTAGCTTTTTACCCCGGGCCCCTGCCCGGGTTTTGGCTTAGGGTCTTATATGGTTTAGATTAGTTTTCCTCTCGGAGTTCTGTTTGGTTTTTCCCTCAGAATCTTTGTTTAGCTGCTCTCTTGGGGTTTTTCCTTGTATAGGGTTAGTTGTGCTTTCGGGATTCCCTTTTGGGGTTTTGGCAACCATATCGTCTTTTTTGGTTTTCTGTTGGTCTAGGGCCTGGCCGGGGCATCCTTCCATATCCGCTCGCAACTTCTTGTGCTGTGCTTAGAAGGTTTGTTGTCTTCAACGGGGTTTTGTCCGAGAAACTTTTGATGCTTGCTTCTCTCCTCCTCTTTAGGTCGCAAGTTTGTTCCGGTTACAAATCATTGAGTTAAAAGAGGTGCATCTTATACACATTTGGGCCAGGTCGACAACAGAAAGACTTTAAAGAATATCTAAATAGATTGTAGAACTGTCAGAAATGGCAAAAAATTAAGTGAATTTGACAGCCCTGATGAGGGTAATTACAAAGATGCAGAGGGCAGTCAAACAGCAGACGCAGGTTCAGATTCAGTGTCAGGCATAAATTCGGGTAATCCAGGCTCGCTTGCCAGGGGTAAATGAGTAGCAAGATGATCCAAATGAAAACAGAGAAGATTTTTGGGATGATAGTCAGGGTTATGATGGACCACAGGTTGGTGCACCGTCTCGCGTCCCCCGTCAGGCTGTGGTGGAGGAAGAAAATGATACTAAATCTAAGGAATCCTTGCTAGCGAATAAGATTGAGAGGATTGAGAAGGTTCTAAGAAAGGCAAAAGGGGTCGAAGAATACATCCCAAACGTGGGAGGACTATGTTTGTTCTCAAATGCCAAGCTGCCAAAAAATTTAAGATGCCGGATATGGAGAAGTTCAACGGGACCAGAGACCCCTGGATACATTTGAGAATGTATGTTAGTACCCTTGCTCCCATTGGTATAGATGACTAGTTGAAGGCTCAGTTGTTCCATCGGTCACTCTCTGGGGCAGCTCAGAACTGGTTTCTCTCTCTAGATGTTGCAAAGACCAGAACATAGGAGTATATCGCTACAGCTTTTGTCAATCAATACAACTATAATGTCTAGTTAGATGTAATCACTCAGGAGCTGGAGACCACTCATCAAGAAAGCAGAGAGTCGTTTGTGGACTTTTTGACCATGTGGAGGGGAAAGGCGGATAAAATGACAAACCGACCAACAGAAAAAGAACATGTGAGGATTCTAGTCAAGAATCTCCAATCTCCTCTGAAGCATTATCTGGTCACATAGCTACTCTCCACGTTCGAGCAGTTGTTTGATGCTAGGGTTCAGATAGAAGATGCAATCCAGTTTGATGATATCGATGAGGCCAAACCAAGCCAAATGGCAAAAAGACCTTACCCATCCAACAACCAAAACCATCCCACTTCTTCCACTAACCCCTCATCTCGCTCTAAAAAGGTGAATTTGCTAAACCCGTAATCAGATCGACTGAATTCTTCACCTTCATCACCTCCTCCCAGAAACAACTAGCCATCGCGGCCGAAAATGCTAAGGAGAGTTTTCACTCTCTTTAATATCTCTCTGACCACGACCATGAATCGACTTATCGAGAAAGAGTTGATAAAGCATCTTGATCCAATATCGCCTCCTAACCCTTTACTGCTACGCTATGATCCCACGGACACCCAACCTATAATTGCCTAAGACTCCGTCATGAAATTCAGGATCTCATTAACAATAAGGTTATCCCACCTCCATTTGCACTGAATGTCACAGCTGGTTTTTAGATTCTTGTAATTTGCATAATTCAAATCTTGAGTCAGAGTCGGAGTCTTGTAAGTTTTTGCTTTATTTTGATCAGTTGGATGTCGAGTCCGAGGGCATGTCTGTCTATGCACCATTTTCTTTTGCTTTCTATTTTGTAATCCATTCTCTCTTTGATATCAATGAAATAAACGAAGGTTTTGATTATTATTTTGCTTGATTTATTTTGTACGTTTTCTGATGATTTTAAATTCGAAGGGGATGTTTTCAAAAAATTAAAAGCTTTAATAAAAAAGACAAGAAAAAATGCGTGCCAAACTAATAATTAAAGAAACTTTGTCAATAAATCTGGATAATGAAATTAACCCACAAATTGTCCAAATTGGTTCTTCTTTATTTTCAGTTGAACATGAATAATTAATAACTTTATTAAAGAAATTCAAAGACGTTTTTACATGGTCATACAAGGATATGCCCAGTATTGATCTCAAAATCGTCCAACACCATATCCATTTGTATTTTGATGCCAAACCAATCAAGCAAAAGTTGAGAAGAATATGACCAGAATGGGCTTTGAAAATCAAGGAAGAAGTCACCAAACATATAAATGTTGAATTTCTTATGGTAATCGAGTATTCGAAGTGGGTGACCGACATTATGCCAATTTTGAAAAAGGATGGACGCATTAGAGTCTGTTTGAATTTTTGAGATCTCAACAAGGCCAATCTGTAGTGCCAGGATTTAGGGTTTTATTTAAAAAATAAGAAAATTCAAGAAATGTTTAGAAAATACTTTAACACCTTGAAAACCATATTTTGAAACCCTTTTTGTGAAAAATAGAGTTGCCACTTAGTTTTTGAAAAAAATTAAAAAAAAAACAAAGTGAGCCACTGATCTTTAAAACGGTAACTAGAGAAAACAAGAGTTTAGGGGCTAAGGTATGAACTGGGGAATGTGTCAGGCACCCCGTTTGTCCAACCGTGATGTTGGCCTCTAATAATCATTATTAATTCTTAATTAGATTTCTCAAATATATGTAAATACAGAAAATAAGGACAAAGAGAGAATATCTAAAATCAAATAAGAAAAATACATAACATATATATATAGAATGCCAAACAATACAAGTAGTAAAAGAAAATCATAAATCCTACGATATACAAGTTCTAACTAAAAAATATATAGAACAAACTCGCATACAATATAACCAATTAACATATGCATAATATGGTATGAAATCGAAAGAAATATAATCCAAAAAATCTCTAGATTTTAATTAAAATTGCATACAATATTATTAAATAATCAAACATCTTAGATTATCCTAATCTTGACTTTTAAGCAAAATAAACAAATAAACATACTCCAAAATCACCTAACTACACTCAAATGGAGATCACATGTGTGACAACCCGTTACTTTGTATTTTTAAGAATAATTATTTTAACATAATTAAATAGGCGGAATTGATTTCTAATGGTAAATAATATATATTAGATGTGATTGGTGTGTGTGGTGACACCGAAATAATAAGATGAGGCTAATTCTGGAATGTTTGAAAATTTAACAATACAGTATGAATTTATTTAAAATTAAATTCAGGAATAAGATAAATTGTTTTATTTTAAGAAAATAATAAAAGCATAAGATGAAAGTGGGAGTTTATAGAGAACTCAGGAAGTAATGAAAAAGAAAGGAAATTTAAAATCAGGAGCAGGTCCCTCCCCGCTTGGCATCAACGTCCTTCTTCTTCTTTTCTCTGTTATTTTCTTCTCTTGGTTTTCCATGGATGAGCTTATGTATCAACCCCGTTCTTTTTTTGCCTCAATGAATAGTGGATTTACACAAGAATTTGAAGCACCAAACAAGTCGCTAAAACCACAGACCCGATGCAAAAACATCCCCTTCTGCTCTCTGTGTGACTTCTTCTCTTCTCCCTCATTTCGTTCTCTGTTCTTGTTGCTTCTGTGGGACACGGATTTGAAAGTGGGAGGAGAAAATCAAGAAAAAACGGGAGAAAAGATCCAACAAACCTAAGTTTTCCCCACACCCGCAGGCGTCGAACCCTTTTCTCTCCCTCCTCGGTTTTCTCTCTCTGTTTTATGGATTGAGCTCCAAACCCTAATCCCCAGTTCTCGCACACAAAATTAGTGAACCAGATCTTCATGTTAGCTGCCAACGGTGAAGGTTTAAGAGGTTCAAGAAGGGAACATCTTAATCAAGCAATCGGCAGCCTCAAGATTTCTTACTGGCCGAACCTAGGGCTGGGAATTTTTGGCGAAATTTCAACCATTGAAGCTTCTCGAGGTAGGATTTGGACTAACTTGAGTGCTTTATTTTGATTTGTGTTGATTTTTTTTATGAAAGCGAACAAATTTCTAAGAAACATTTAAGTTTTGGTTTTAAGAATTGAATATTTTACCGAATTCTTGATAGAGGGTTAGACTTGAAGCTATGAAACAAATGGTACAAAGGAACTGTGAATTAAATCCCAATACTTGAATTGATTGCTTAGCTTATGAAATTAGAGTTTAAACTGGTGGGTTGAAGCTTATATTGTATATATTTCTGGGAGTTGGGTAAACCGAAAATAGTGATAGGGCTTATAATTGAAACTTGGATAAAATGATAAACAGTTAATATGGAACCGTGACGAAGATATGTGAAGCTTGGTGCAAATGAGTAAAAGAAATCATCTTGTAACTTGTAAAATATGAACTTATGATTAGACTTATAATTAAATTGAGATAAATAGTTTAACTCATGATACTAACGTATGAGTTCAAGGGCAATGTGTATGACACAAGGGGTTGAGAATTAATAATTGGAGATTGATTTGTAATAATGTGCAAGCAATTGACGAGTTTGATTTAATATTTTGGGAATAAGATTTATACAAGAAATTTAGCGATACATAGCTAAGAAATGTTGACTCGCTTGTAAATAAATTAAATATTTAATTTGTCGTTCCATGTATATATGTATAAGGTGTTTAATGGAAATAGGGAAGCAGTTAAAGAATGAGGTAAACTCAAATACTAAATTTGAAACTATATATCGGGATCAATGAATTAACTTCATAATTTAACAAAGAAGTTTGTGAGAAACGTGAAAATGTTAGTGAATTCATAGTTTGTTCAACTTGTATCCATGTTAAATTGATTTGATTCATTAGCCGTGAATATTAATTTGTACACAGGTTATATACATTGGATGAATTGAATGTGACGATTTAAGAACACGATAAAATTTGTATTAAGGGTGGGGTTAGAAAATTACTTATCAAAGTGGGCTATATCTAATATTAACTCAATGTAACTTGAGAATTTAGCTAATTTGAATTCATAAAGATATGGAATATGAAGGCAAAAGCTGAGGTGATCACATAAGACATGGACAATGTGTTTATAATAAAATAACTGCCTGATACTGAACTTCAAATAAAATAAACATAATTTGAATGAATGATTGGGTTCGGAAAATATGAAACTCTTGGCATAATTATGAATCATTGTGAGAAATGATTTGAGTAAATTGGGTGGATGGTGAAGTATGTTGAAGTGTTAACATAAAGAATTAATGAGATAAAGAAACGATAATATATCTTTGTCTTGTAAAGAAATGAGATATGATTCGAATGGTGATATATTAAAATGGAATAATGAGTTAAATTCAAAGATCAATCATTAGAGTTTAAGAATCCATGGTTGTGAAACATGATTTTTGATCGGTAACATTGAAATGGAAAGATACCATGAAGGTAACTTGAGAAATGTATGAATGTGAAAATGAATTGGGGACATGAACTCCCGGTTGATAGTGATTGTTGATATGATTAATTGAATATTGAACCGAGAACGGTTGATGAGATAAGTTGGGCTTGCACAGCTCCGTGGTGAAAGGCCGAAAACTTGCGCAAGATGGGGACCACATGCCCATGGGTTAGTCTCCGAAATGTGGTGGTTGTGTCGTGGTGAGTTATAGAGCGACCCATTCCACAATGGCTTCGCGTAGCCAATTGGGGGCAAATGGGGCGATATTTCTATAAGCTACACTCGACGTCGGTTCAATATGTGTCGTGGTGAGTTATAGAGCGACCCATTCCACAATGGCTTCGCGTAGCCTATGGGGGCGAATGGGGCGATGTTTCTATAAGCTGCACTCGACGTCGATTCAATATGTGTCATGATGAGTTATAGAGCGACCCATTCTACAATGGCTTCGTGTAGCCTATTGGGGGGGAATGGGACGATGTTTCTATAAGCTGTGTTCGACGTTGGTTTTAGATGATTGTAGTGGTGAGTTATAGAACTACCTATTACCCAATGGCTTCGCGTAGCCTATTGGGAGAATAGGGAGGGATTTCTATAAACTGCTCCCTATATCGGTTCAGTGTTGGATTGATGAAATAAAATGTAACTGTGGATAACGAACTAATGAACTGAAAAAACAGTTAATAGTTTTATATTAGACAAGCATGTGTTGGTATTCGATAACTTTTAAAAAAGAAAATGACAACGAAAGTCAGAACCAAAGATAGATAAAGAGAAATTGTAATTAATGTTAAAAAAAAAAAGAAAAAAAGAAAAGGGGGGAAATACAAGAATGTTAAGCATTGAATTAGAATGAATAATGAACCTAATAAGAATGAGGAGATAGACGGAGAAATAGACTGTTTTTTTATAAAAGAATGTAAATCTAAATATTGGATAACGAATCAAAGAGAACGGAATTTAAAACGGGAACAAAGATGACTTGAAAGAACAAGAAACGAATACAATAGAACGGGAGAAATAAGACAGATGAATCAATGCTTAAGGTGAGTGAGCGCAGAACTTCAATCAATGGTAAACTGAAAATGTGTTGAATGGTTTGACAAGAAAGATGTATAGATTAAATAAATAAAGAATGAAGAGGTGACGAATATACAAAAAAAAAAGAAGAAGAAAATTGGTTAAACATGATTTGATTATGATTGCATATAGTATGTCACTCACACCTCACAAATTATGATTGCATTTTTATTAGTCTTTATCCTACGAGTTTCGCCTCAAGTTATATATAATCAACTTTTTACAGGTGTTGATAAAAGAAGAGCAAGCAAGGATTCGGATCTTCAAGAATGCATTGGAAGAAAAGAGCAAATCTTATTATTTTGATGTATAGATGTAAATATATATATATTTGTCTAAATCTCATGTATTTATTTCAAAGTATTGTATTGAAAAATTTCGTGAAAATAATGAGATTATATTGGATAAATGTAATCAGTATGCAAATCTAGTGAGACTTATGTATAATTTAAGTCGCATGGAGATGAATACAGTAATAAGGAAGTGGATGATGTCAATTATTATGTAGCTTAATCTTGTATGGTTTAATTTTCTTTGAGAATTGGTATAACTGAGATGTAGTTGGAAATGAATTGGTGTAATAGTTTTGATTGTGTTTGAGAGTTGGAATTCAGGCGGTGCTGAGTATATATATATTTTGTGATTTGAGTTTGAGTTTGACAGGTGAATTTGGGATAGTCCGAAAAACAGAGGAGATTTTGTCGAAATTTTTAAGAAATTTACTTAGATTTTAAAGTTTAAGAAAGGAAATTCTTTTAAAACCAATTACATTCTAGTATTTTTCTTTAAAGGAGGTTCAGACCATAAATAGGGATTTAAAGAAAAAGTCTCCTTTGTGATTTGCTAACGTTGAGTTCTTAAGTGGAGTTCACGTGACCCGGGGTTCGGGACGTGACTACATGTTAATTATCAACAAACCAATAAAAGATGTTACTTAAAAGGGAATTAAATTATAAAAGTAACAATTATCACATATAAATGTAATAGTCGCTATTTAACTAGAAAATATTAATAGACGGGCGAAATATTAATGATTATGACCGTATGAATGTGAGTGCACCAAATGTGACAGTCACGATATTGAAAATCGCAGTTACTGAATATGTTGGCATTATTTTGATGAATTCAAGAGTAACAACGCGTTAAGTGTAAATGTGTAATGTAGACAAAGTAAACTAAAGTTTGTTTCTATAATATGATTTTAACTAAACTTAACTAATCTAAACATGCGTATCGTAATTAACTAAATGCTCACGATCTAATCAAACAAAATGAGATAATTGGATCAACTATGTAAGCAACATGAATTAGGTATGAGGAAAGGTATCAAAACTAACCCAGTCACCCCAGAAGAGATGAAATGGGGAAACAAGGACTGGGAATCTTAAAAAGAATAGCTGAGTCGCTAACATTCGGGTGAATCCTTAGGTATGGGAGTAGTGATCAACGATTCAATTCTCGGGAAATGCTCCAACTCCAGTTGATGAATCGAGAATTTGACAGAGTATCGGTATACTGAGACTCGTACTTTGGCAAAGTAGTAGGAGTGTCAGCGTCAAGATTCCTACTCTCTCGGTACCTCAACAAAGTACCCTTCTCTCAAAATCTATCCTTGAAAACGTACCAGATGTACGATATTTATAGAGTTCATCAATCAATGAAGTGCTGGCACGTTTTGGGACACGTCAAGGTTTTTAGAGTTGGTGGTCGCCAGGTATGGAGTTAGCGGTCTCCACAAATAATCAAGTTTTCAATGGTTTCTTATGGCGGTCGTCACAATAAAGTTGCCAACCCCAAGGTTCAACGGTGGCGACGGTCACTTTGGCTAGGATTTTCAAGAGGTTCTTATACAGGTTGCCACAATCCAAGTTGGCGGTCCCACAGTTTAAAGTTGGTGGTTCAAGGTTTGGACAATGTAGGTTCACTGATTTGAAGGATTTGATCTTCTGGTTTGAGTACTGAGCTTGGATCATTTTTCGTGGATTATTTAGAAATACCATTCCACCTGATTTTATCATCAAATTCACCTGGATCAATCTAAGATTAGGCAGGGTCAAATTAGGGTGCCTACAGTTGCTCCTTTTTGACACAACTTGCGTAACAACGCGTGATGCGAGTTACGTCAAAGACCCAGAGACAACATCCATTTGACTAAGCCATAAATCTTAGGTCACAAACACACAAGCATATATATGATGGTGGTCATACCCGAATTTCTATCAAGCTGCATACGTACCCCTTTGTTAGGGATCATACCAAAACATAGTTCCTGGGGCAAATGCACAGATGGAAGATGCAAAACACGATGCAAATACTAATATGATGTAAACACTGGTACAATCAAACAATACCCTCAAGATCGGGTCAAAAGGAAGCACAATCAATCAAACAAGTTAAAGATCTGGTCAAGATCTAAGAATTCGACTTGAGATAAAAAAAATTAAAAAAATTGAGTCAAGATCCAAAAAATTATCTTAATCGGAAAAGCAACAACGAATTAATTATGTCGAGTTAAGACCTAAAAACTCATAACGATAACGGGACAAAAAAAACTAAAAAATCAAGTCAAGACTTTAAAATTATCCTTAAAAAGAGAACCACGAATTAATAGGTCGCGTCAAGACCTAAAAACTCGAGATGAGCACATGACAAAAAATAATTAAAAGTCGAGTCAAGACTTAAAACTAATTTTATCGAAAAAAATACCGTAAATTAATAGGCCGAGTCAAGATCTAAAAACCCGAGACGAGCATGGGATAAAAATAATTAGAAATCGAGTCAAGACTTAAAACTATTTTTATCGGAGAAAACACCGCGAATTAATAGGTTGAGTCAAGACCTAAAAACTCAAAACGATAACGGGACAAAAATAATTAAAAGTTGAGTCAAGACTTAAAACTATTTTCATCAGAGAAAATACCGCGAATTAATAGGTCGAGTCAAAAACTAAAAACTCAGGACGAGCACGAGACAAAAATCATTAAATGTCGAGTCAATACTTTAAAACTATTTTTATCGGAGAACACACCATGAATTAATAGGTCAAGTCAAGACCTAAAACCTCGAAACAATAACGGGACAAAAATAATTAAAAGTCGAGTCAAAACCTTAAACTATTTTCATCGGATAGAAAACTACGAATTAATAGTTTGAGTCAAGACCTAAAAACTCAAAACAAAAACGGAACAAAAATAATTAAAAGTCGAGTCAAGACTTAAAACTATTTTCATTGGATAAAAAATCACAAATTCATAGGTTGAACCAAGACCTAAAAACTCGAAACGATAACGGAACAAAAATAATTAAAAGTCGAGTCAAGACTTAAAACTATTTTCATCGGAGAAAACATCGCAAATTAATAGGTCGAGTCAAGACCTAAAAATGCAGGACTAGAACGGGAGAAAAAATAATTAAAAGTCAAGTCAAGACTTAAAACTATTTTCAAACTCCCCAAAATAGGCAAATAAACACATCATAGGGGCATTAAAAACACATAAAAAGCAATCATGACATAGGTGCTTGGAGAGCAGCGCTTAGGGTGCCTGGGAAGCAGGGCTTGAAAAGCCTAAGACGCCTTTTGGATTTAGGGTACCTGAGGAGCAGTGCTTGAAACATACAATGCCTAGCGCACTAGGGCTTGGGAAACCTAAAACGCCTTCTAGACTTAGGGTACCTGAGTAGGATTTGAAAAATAAGATGTCTCGTGCACTAGGGCTGAAGAGAACCTAAGAATCATCACTCACACATGAACCTAGGGTTTGAAAAATGATTTGCCTGACGCACCAAGGCCTAGGGTGCCTAGCTCACTTGGACTTAAGAGAACTTAAGGACCGTCACTCACACACGAATCTAGGGTTTCAAAAAAGATTTGTCTGGCGACCAGGGCTTAGGGTGCCTAGCTCACTAGGGCTAAAGGGAGCCTAAGGATCGTTACTCACACAAGAACCTAGGGTTTAAATAGGGATTTGCCTAGTACAATAGGGCTTAGAGTGCCTAGTATTCTAGGGCTTGAAATAACCGAAGGGTCGTCATACACATATGAACCTTGGCTTTGAAAGATTTACCTGGCTCACTAGGGCTTAGGGTGCCTAGTCTTTTGAGCTTAAAAGAACCAAAGGATCATCACACACACACGAACCTAGGGTTTGAAAAAGGTTTTGCATAGCACACCAGGGCTTAGGGTGCTTAACTCACTAAGGCTCAAGAGAACCTAAGGATCGTCACTCACACGCGAACCTAAGGTTTGAAAAAGGATCCCAGGGCTTAGGGTGCCTAGTCTTCTAGAGCTTGAAAGAACCGAAAGATCATCACTCACACACGAATTTAGGGTTTAAAAAAGGATGCCTAGCACACTAGGGCTTGGAAAACCTAAGACGCCTTCTAGACTTAGGGTGCCTGAGGAGCAGGGCTTGAGAAACATAAGACGCCTTCTGAACTTTGGACCTAGACAACGCTTCGCATATGACTAGGATTTGGGAAAGGGTGCCTAGCGCACTAGGGCTTGGATCAACGAGCCATTGCTGAGGGCTGGTACATTGCTTTTAGGATCCGCTGGCTCATGTTTTTCGCTTTGTCCTTGAGGAGTTATGCCCCACTGTAGAGGAGTTCATCGCATTCTTGATCTTGTCTCACGGGAGTTCGTGGCAATACCTTCCATGTTCGTCTCTGCAAAGAAGTAGATCATGCGTTTTTGTGATCTGATTGGCCAGGAGATTTCTTTCTTCGTCTATGGAGATTCACCGGACACAGATTTTGCCTTACTAATGCCCTTGGTGACTTCAGCTTTCAGTTGCGACGTCTTTATGTTATGTGCTTCTGTTTGCTTGCCCGGTACCTTCTTGTTTCCTGTGACGATCGGGTTTGCACTATTTTAGTGGACATTACTGAGTAGATATGGGCAGAGAAGGACTTCGTGTCCCTAGTTTTGGCTGAGACCCTAATTGGTCTAGATGCTATTTACTGTGGTGTAACCATGTCTTTTGCTGGTAATCCTTTGCTTTTCCAAGTAAAACGCAAATCTCACTTTTTTTTGCTCTTCTATCATTTTGCTGATTTTTTTGGATTTTTAACTCTTTTCTTTCCTACAAATTTGGCTGATTGAGAAGGTAAATTTCATGCAAAAACCACTCACAGGTAGGTACAGTGCTGTGGCTCTCATCTATCGCCTTTATTATCAAAATGCAGCACTGAGACAACTTGGCAGCAGTATCTCTCCTTTCTAATGGGCACAAATATTACCTGGCAGTGCTCCTGGTAGCGGATCTCTACTATAACCCTGACCACTACGGATCATTCTGGCGTTCTATTGATTGGCTTGCGGCTGTCCACCTTCTATTACCCACACAAGATCATGAGGTAGTTCGATCGCAGTTAAATCGTATTCCACGGTGTTTAAGGGCATTTATACTCATCTTCACTGCAGGCCCCATTTCTAATGAGATATCAAGAGGCTTGGTCATCTCGTTCACTGATGGAGATGTAAGAATTGTAGTGCGCGGAGCTCCCTGAGGAGTATAGGGCATGGCTAGTCTAAGATGGAGATAAACGAAACAAAGAAGAGGGAAAATAGAAAGCAAAAAGAAGGAAGATTTGAGAAACTTTCTTTGCTTTTTAGATTTCATAGCTTTCATTTTTACTTTATTTTAGAGTTTGGGACTTGCGCACCCTCCTTATTTTTGAAACTTTGTAATCAAAGCTGAAATGAAGTATTCCACTATATTTTGAAAAAGATTTTCGATCACCTCAAGCTTTTCGATTTTTATAATATGAATGACTTTATTATCAGAACTTAAAGACAAATTTACATTGACCTTACTTGGGTTCAAAACTGGCTAAAACAAAGAGAGCGGCCGGACTTCTTAAAAGAAGCTGCCTACGTATCTCAAGAAAGTGGAATCGGACCTTAACGTAGTTCGAGCTTGGTTTACCCTCAAGTATTAACACTCTCCTTTTGTGACTCCCTAACTTTTGCTAAGGTTGCCCTTTTGGGTATTCGACCTTGCGAACTGCTCTAACTTTTGGCTGGGTCGCCTTTTCGATTTTTAAACCAGCGAGCTTTTCTTTTTATTTTATTTTTCTCTTAAGGATGATACTTTTTGAGCTGGTCCAAGTTAATTGGAGCAGAGAACGTATTGCCATCCAAATCCATGATGATTGTTGCACCACCAGTCATAATCATTTTGATCAGAAATAGCCCGGATCAGTTTGTCTTGAACTTACCCCTTGGGTCAAATACAAGAGCTCTAATCTCCTTAAGAACCAAGTCACCTTCTCTCAAGTCACAGATCTTGACCTTCTTGTTGACACACGAGCTATCCTTCTTTGGTATCCTTGCACTTAAAATAAAGCCTGCAGCCTTCTTTCATCAAACAAAAGCAGCTCTTCCATCTGATTTCATTGCCATTCTGCCTCTGGAATACTGGCCTCAGCTACTACTCTTAGTGAAGGGATTTCCAACTTAATAGAAAGCACAACTTCCATCCCATACACTAAAGAATAAGGTGTGGTTCTTGTTGAAGCTCTAATTGACGGCCTATACCCCTAGAGTGCAAATGGTAGATGTTTCGGCCAATCTTTATGTGATCTGATCATTTTTCGCATAATCTTCTTTACGGTCTTGTTCACTGTCTCGACTGCTCCATTGGTTTGTGGCCAGTATAGTGACGACTTGTGGGCCACTATCTGGTATTCTTTAAAAAGATCCAAAACCTCACCTTGAAAGTGCGAACCGTTATCTGAGATGACCTCATGAGGAACTCCGTATTGGCAAATGATATTCTGTTTGATGAACTTGGCGACGTGAGAGGCTTTTAATACCGAGTAGGAGGCAGCTTCTACCCACTTGATAAAATAGTCGATGGCCACCAAAATGAACTTGTGCCCGTTTGACGCCTTTGGTGTTATCCTGCCAATCACATCAATACCCCATACTAAAAATTGCCATGTGGACGTCAAGCTATACAGCTGGGATAGAGGAACATGCATATGGTTCGCATGGATCTGACACTTATGGCACCTCCGCACACACTGTTTACAACCCGTCTCCATCGTCATCCAAAAATACTCTTGTCGTAGGATCTTTTCGGCTAGCATGTTTTCACTCATGTGAGGCCCACAGACTCTCGCGTGTATCCTTTTCAACAATTCTCGGCTTTCCTTACTGCTGACACATAGCTTGTTGACTCCAAAATGTTCTCATTTGTATAATTTTCCCCCGCAAATGACAAACTGTGCAGATAATTTTCTTATTGTTCTTTTGTCTTTTTTGCTAGCAAACTTGGGGTATTCTCCTTTTTCACGAAATTTTGAATGTAAATACCAAGGGAGTTTGTCAGTGCTTTCTTCGATTGTAGCCGTCATTTTGTGTGCCAATTTTCTTTTCTGCTCGATTATCAAGGGTCTCATCCTAACCCCGGATGGCATATCAATCATTGATGCCAAAGTAGCCAGTGCATCGGTAGACTTATTCTGTAGTCTCGGAACATGAGTGAAAATCACTGATTCAAAACACAGTATTAGCTTTTCTTGCT
The DNA here is from genome assembly GCA_032270985.1 of Heliamphora pulchella. Taxonomy (NCBI): domain Eukaryota; kingdom Viridiplantae; phylum Streptophyta; class Magnoliopsida; order Ericales; family Sarraceniaceae; genus Heliamphora; species Heliamphora pulchella. The sequence goes on from JAULJZ010055866.1 coordinate 32,052, forward strand.
CTTGATGGTAGAGAATTAATGTTACGTCTATAACTTTTCATTCTCCTCTTGCTTGTGAGACCACCAGTGCTGAGTCTCCAATGACTTCTAGCTTCTTTGTCCCTAGTTCTAGGGTTGCCTCTAACCCGACTAAGCATGCTTCATACTTAGCTTGGTTGTTGGTAACCTCAAAGTTGAGCTTCAAGGATAAGGGAACATGTGATTCATCTGGAGTAACAAGGAGAACTTCTATTGTCACGCCTCTAACTCCGGGCCACGTGAAACACCCATAAACAACCAAACACGATACCCAACCGAGAATATACCCTCAAAATAAACCATGCATGCATTATATATAAACGTCGAAGGCTTACATCACACGGCTCCAATGCCGGAAAACATGTTATAGCATATATGTATAAAGCTAACAAAAAGGAAGATCAAAACTCTACCACCTCTTCAACACCCCTAGATCAACCAGCGTGACCGGTACCTGAAGAAAAGAAAAATCCCACACCGTGAGCCAAGGCTCAGCAGAAACTAGATAAGCATGCAATATAAACTAAACATGCTAGAAAACATAAGTGCAGGTTTAGACTCTCTTTCAAGACTTGAAAATAGTTTTCACATGCAGGCGGGAAAGCGAGGATACAAGCCATGTTTTGGACTCACTCACAGGAGCCTGAAAATAGTTGAAAAAGGGTTTTTAGGTCACAATCCACGCGACTCTTAAAAATAATTTGAAAACTGGTCTATCCATCCCATAATGCAATACATGCAATCCATGATACATACAACCGGCTTTCATACGCCACAACCACAGATCTAACAACCGGCCCTCACACGCCGCAACCACAACCCTAACGCTGAGATAAAGACCTGTACATAAATATACATTCCCGGGATAAAATCGTATATTATGGGGTAAAACCATAGACCAAACCACGGGGTAAAACCGTACACCGCGGGATAAGACCACACACCACGGGATAAAATCGTAAACCAGACCACGAGATAAAATCGTATACTATACCGTAAGCCACGGGATGGAACCGCCGACTATGGATTATACCACATGATAAAATCGTATGCCACGGGATAAGACCGCATATTACAGGATAAAACTGAAATTAATGGCGTAACACCGAAAACTACGGGATAACACCGAACATACCTATGCATAACCTAATCAGGATTTAAATGCATATAACATACCACATACACCACCTGTATGTGTCCCACAGATCCATCACATCCATGCCTAATAAAACTCTGAGTTCTATAGCATGTAACCACGATACACATAAGATATCATGCCATGTAATCCATACATGAATAAACAGTTATAAGTGCACATAACCATATAACCCGACAAGACATCACATGCCACACACCCGTCATTCGATGATCGAACGACTTACCCACAAACCGGGACCTGTCCACACATAGGGACAACAAACACGTAATCTGGAGATCAACACCAGAACCTCCCATATAATGATTCTCACAAGAACCCCATCATAAACCAAACCACGAACCCACACGTTGCGCACATAACCAGCACTCACACAATCGTGCCACAAACCCAAAACCAACCATGCACGTCACACCCGAAGACGGCATCACATGAACACCCCGGGCCACCACACGACCCCCAAAACCACAACGCCATTAACCAAACCCCAAAAGGAAACCACATGTATTTGAATTGATTAATTCCCATATATCAATCAATTGAATACCATAGGACGCCAATCAAAAACCAAAACCCAACCACAGAACCACCAAAACACACCCCAGCACTTTAGTCGATCGAACCAAGCCCCTAGTCGACCGAAGACCACACTGGAAAACCAGAAACGCCCCAGCACACGGTTCAGTCGATTGACCCTATGAGTTCAGTCGACCGAACCCCAAAATCATGATCCAGTCGACTGAACCTATGAGTTAAGTCGACCGAACTCACCTAGAAACGATTTTTAAGCTACGGGTTCAGCCCTTCAAACCTCAAATCAAAGCCTCCAAACTCCAAATCAACATCCGTAAACATCCTCACTCCTAGGCCTAACACCAAGACCTCAAAAGAAACTCCCGATACCCGATTTCATTCATGAAATCGACAAAAAACCCGATTTTAACCCAAAAATCCAACTGTACAAAAAATTAGATCTACAACAATTCGACCAGTAAAAAGACACCTGATTACCCATAGCACTCTCATAACACATACATGTATAGAATTCTATCTCGGTGAGTTCAAAACTCGACGCCTCGAACCACGTGCAAAACTAGTTTTGCCGGAATCAAATTCTGACCAAATGGTTGCGTAGCCCACGACACCAAAAGCAAGGATCCGCTGTTGGATCGTTGAAAACTGAGCCCCGGACCCCCGAAAACTTAGAGAGAAGGTAGAGAGAACAAAAATCTTAGGAGTTAAATTTTGAAAAATATCTTTTAAAAATATCTAACTCCAGATATTTATAAGCCTCCAAAATCTTTTTAAAATTTTTTTTTTAGAATTGCGCCACAATGGCTCGCGGCCCCGGGAACCTACCCCGCATGCATATCTAAGCCCGATCATGCATCAAAAGCATTAAAAACATGTTCGAACGAAAACACGTAACGCGCGTCTGGAAACGCCGATAAAAGAAAACGGGTCAGGGTCTCACAACTCTACCCCCCTTAAACGAATTTTGCCCCCAAAATTCAACATAAGGTCAAAGAACAAACCGTCGATCACAACGACACGACATACGAGATGGTCAGCCAGACCATTCCTAGGATATAGTCAAACAAGGTCAGGCATCCTAGACAATGGCCAACTATCTCACAGACACGGGATCTACAACACTCCCAACCTCACAACCTCACTAACTACTGCCTCAACACAGCATACCATCCACGGGATCCACAACCAACCCCCAACAAATACAACAAGGAAACTTGTCCGTAACCTGCATACTCAGAAAGTACCTCTGCTCGCTGAAGGCACATCAGTATCCTCCTGCACGACCGGTGCTCTAGATGAACCACGAGCTGCAAGAGAATACACTCGGGGCAACCCCACTCTGTCCTGTCTACCATAACTCGGCGCTGTCAGCTGTCGCACCGACTAAACTGATGTGCTCCCACTTGCCATCCAGGAAGTCTGTACTGCGGAAGGCTGCTATCGACCCTGTGCATAAGAACCCACTGGTGTGTCCTCCCTGCTCGGCGCATCATCCCTCTAGGGACAAGTCTTGCGGATGTGTCCAGTCTAACCACATCTGTAACAAACTGGCAACTTCGTCCCCTGTGACTAATTCTGTATGGAACTCTGAGCATGCCGCAACTGTGGGTCCCGAGACTGCCTCGGCTGCGGGCAATCTGGTACACGATGCCCCGGTTGTCTACATCGGAAACATCTAACCTCCCTCTGCTCTGGCCTTCCTGACGAAGCCACTGATGGTGATGGTGCAGAGAACTGCTGTGATCCAGATGGATGAAAAGTGGGACCAGAGGACCTTTGCCTCTTTCTGGAACACCCAGATGTCTGCGTCTCTGCTCTACCCTGTGGTATCCTGGTCTCCCTAGAAGTTCGAATCTCAATCATGGTGTTCTCCACCCTCGCTGCTCCTTCTACCAGCTCCGTGAACACACGAATCCCCATCGCTACCACACGCTCTCTAATCGCCGATGTCAAACCCCGCTCAAACCTCATAGAACGCAGCTCGTCTGTGCTCACCAACTCAAGTGCAAACCGGGACAAGCACGCAAACCTGGACTCATACTGCATGACGTCCATCGCCCCCTGGGTAATAGTATAAAACTCCTCCCTGTACAAATCTCTCCTCGAAGCTGGGAAGTATTTCTCCAGAAACACTCATGTAAAAGCTGCCCAAGTAACTCCTGCAATAGTC
>JAULJZ010055877.1:0-13772 GCA_032270985.1 Heliamphora pulchella
CTGCGGCGACGGAGGCGTCGTGAGCGTAGAGGGCAGGGGCAACGATCTGGTGGTACTACAGGCCCCAACAACCTTGCAGGTTCGTGGTTTGATCATTATCTTAGTGATTAGGAGTCCGTGTTTGAGAACTGTGCTGGGTGGATGAGGTTCGAAAGGACCGTAGACGGGTTCGATAGTGTGGTTGGTTTAGTGCCGAGATATCGTGTTTTGCGTGTGATATGTCTCGAGGTTGTCTGTGTTCCACCTTAAGTTCAGAGATGGGTATGCTGTTTGCCCATGGGAATGAAGTGTGGAGTGAATGAGGTATAAGAGTTGAGAGTTTGGGGTAGTTGATGATCCGAGTACCGTGATCATGGTTGACGGTAGCTATTTGACTGTGGTAGATGTGACTTCAAGGTAAGGATTCTATGGTTCTTTGAGGACCAAGTGTCGATGGGTACTACGAGTACGCTGAGATTGGGCCATGGTTTCTTGTTAGTCCTTGTCTCTTCTTTAGACGGAGAGAGAGAATTTCTTTGTAGACGGTCATCTGATGTGAGTTATTTCACCTCGGTTAGATAGAGATGTCGGGTTCTTGATTGATTTGGATTTGGTTGTGTTCTGAAACTGTGGAATCTCAGTGGATTTGTACCCTTGTTGTGCGTGTTGTGGCTCGTGTTGTGACCCGTGTTGTGACTCGTGTTGTGGCTCGTGTTGTAACTTGGGAACTTGTGTCGCCGTGATTGGGTGATTATAAGACGGATTCTTTGTAGTTTTGACGTGCGGTGCGAGACGCTCTACATCTGAACGTCTGTGTGTGTGACCTGGGATCCGATTGCTCCTGCGATTGGGGATCGTAAAGAATCGTATGATGGGGTTAGTCCTATCCCACGGTGGAAGACCGTAAAAGAGTACGTGTGAGTGTGGTTGACATGATAGGTCGTGGTAACCTAGTCAGTGTGGCTTGTTTGTATGATGGTTGAACCATATAAGTTGTGTTCCCTATGCTATTTGTTCTTGATAAACAAGGGAGTTGGTGTTGAGACGTAGAGTCCTTTTGCAATGATCAGTTGAGGATCGTTGACCGTTGTGTACGTATGGTTGTGCTTCTAGCTCATGGCAGAGTGAAGATTTTGTTGGAATAATGCGGCTATGATATGTGTATGGTGGGTTTCTGGTAGACTTTTGCGAGTCTGACTTGGGTCTTATTTGGGGCTTGTAACTGCTTAGAGTTCTTGGAGTTGAGGAGTGGTTGTCAATTGTGGTGAGTGTTGTGCTTCGGCATAACTGTTGTTTGTGTGGATGGTATCCCGAGAGTATGATGTTGGAGAAGCCTTGGTATCAGTGATCTAATGATGAGGCGTTGAGTTGTGTAGTAATGGGTATAGATGTGCCATTGTACAGGAGGCATGATTTGGTTTATGCAGGTTGTTGGATACCTATGCGATGGTATGCCTACATTACATGTTGGGTTACGTGACTCGTTAGGATCAAGCGATTGCGTGAGCTTTGTGGCTGCAATGTCGAATTCGGTTGTGTGAATCCTAGTCCCAGACAATGGTGTATCACCTAGTGTTTCCCAGGGTGAGATGATATTTTTGATAGGATGTGTTCCTTGGCATTCCAGGTGAATTAAGTGAGCTTCTCTCTGAAGTCAGGTATTTGTGTTGTGGCTTGTGCATGGGCGTTGTGTCAGCCTTGAGATGGCATTGTTAGCATCAACAGGGTAAGGATGTGGTATCAAAGTCGGTGGACGTTTGGTGAGCGGTAAAACTTGGGTGAAGTTTGTGCGTGGAACAGGTGGCTTCATGTGATCAATGTCAGGGGTTGACATCGTATGTTTGGACTCATGGAGTTAGTCTTTGATGTGCATGATATGGTGCGACTAAGCCAGTGTGTAGCAGTGAGAACACGATGGTAATCTCTGACTTGGAATAAAAGGTATTTGGGGTCAAGTACCATGGTGGATTGGTCTCTTACTTTGCATTTATCACCGGAGTGATCTGTATTCGACGAGAGTTATGTGTCGAGGATTGGTAGCGTGAGTTAGATTCTGATCCGGTGCTTCTTGCATGTGTCATGGATGACAGTGATGTCAGTGGGGCCTACCTGTACGAGCAGTTTTTGTGAAAGTTGATTCGTGTTTACAGCGTGTGACGCCAGTTTTGGGATTTCGATTGTCGGAGCATTTCTACTGTTGTGCGGCATCGCTGGGTCTACATTAAAGATTGTTGCTAAATGATGGGTTGGTATTCGGCTTAAGTTTCAGCATTGAATTTCGGGGGCAAAATTCCTTTAAGAGGGGGAGAGTTGTGAGACCCTGACCTATTTAATTTCTAGGAAATGATTTAAGTGTTGATGGAGTAAGAGTTAGACATGACTTTGGTGATGTTGTGGGTGAGTGTTTTGAGCTTGGATATGCGTGAAAGATATGTTCGGAGAAGAATATAAGGTTCTAAGAGATGTTCGGACAAAAATATGTGAAAAGCATGTAACGAAAAGTGACATACCTTTACTAATTTGGTCATAACTCCTAGTACAAAATGAATTTTGGTATGAGGTTTGAACAATTGGAAATTAGACTTCTGGGGCTTCAGTTTGAGCACAAGAATGACCATATTTAGAGTTCGGACGATGGAGATATGATCGTTTGAAGTTGGGACAGCAGTGCGGTGAAATGGGGAACCGCTCGAGGGGGAAAAAGACCGATCGAGCGGTCTGTTCGTACAGACTGTTTTACAAGCGGCGGAACTGGTTCGAATTTCTATAAATCTAATGTTGTAAGCTTCCTCTTTCCTCTCCTAAAACCCTAAACCTCAAGCTCTACCTTCTCTCTAGGTTTTGGGCGTGTTCGGGCTCAAATCTTGGTGATTAGAGGGCGAATCCTTGATGTATTTGCCGTGGGCTTCACTTTCATCCAAATGAAATTGTGTTTCAGTGGCTTTGGCTTCTCACTGGTTCGTAAAGCTTCAGGTTTGTGACCCTATGAGGTAGGATCCTAGACTATATAGATGTTTAAGGGTGATATATGTAATTATAGGTGTTTTCACTGAGTGATTTTGCCTGAAAATGCTTTAAAGGCTATTTTTCATGTTTAAACCACGTTGTTTGGATGAAAAGCATGTTGTCCGCTTTTAGTTAGTTTATTACATGTTATGAACTTGTGGATGCTCGTAGTTTTCAAAATGGGTGTATATGTTCGAGAAATCAGGTTTTTGGTTTAAAACCACTTTTCGCCATTTCGGTTGGATGAAATCTGATTTTGAGTATCCCTTTCGGGTTTTGATAGTTTATATCAAGGTTATATGGTTGTTTTGGGGTTTATGTATACCCATGAGTATCAAAACAGGTGTTCAGAGGCTTGATTTTTGGGTTTAAACAAGTTTTTATGTTGAAAAACATGCTGCTGTTTCTGAGAAACCGAAACTGGTTTGAGACTGATCAAGCGGTCTGGGCAGTTTTGAGATTTTTGATGTTTTTGGATCTGGTTTTCCTCGTGTAATGTTTATCCGATGGAATTATGAGGTCCTATGTTTTCCAAATGGATATCCGTGGTTTTCAAAAGATGGTTTGAGAACGGAGTTTTAAGAAAACTTTGAAAATCGTGTTTTCAGAAGTGTAGAGCTAACCTTTGGGGTTGAGTCTCAACTTTGAAAATATTTTTGGCTTGATCTCCGTGTTGATGGATGGATCTTTATACATGTTTAAAGTATAAATGTGGAAACATTTTGATTTTGTGGAAATGTTTTTCGTAGCTGAACTACGGTTTGGTATTGAAATGATTCTCTAGATGTACCGGAATAGCGGGTATTTGGCACGAGTTGCCCTCGGTGTAAGTCCGAAAACGTGCGCAGAGTATGTACCTTTGTCCTTCGAGGTAGTTCCCATAAAGAAGGAGGTAGGGGCTTTTGTCCTTCGGTTTCAGTCCGTAAAGTCAACAGTTACGTTATGGTGCTCCGTATAGAACTTGTCGTTACCTAACCGGTCCTATGATGTATAGGGATTGGGTAATGGGTAAGAGTCTATAATTATTACCTCTGTCCCCTTGTGACGGAGTCGATACATAGGATTTCATTTATCTTTCTCCTCGGCGATGTGGCCTGAGTGGAGCATACTATTTTATCGTTTCTCCTCAGTGGTGTCGCCCGAGTGCAGCATACTATTTTACCATTTTATTTTCCTCGACTGTGTGTGTTCCGAGTGAAAAATATCTGTTATCGTTCCTCGATATGTGATCCGAGTGGGAAAATAACGTTTTGGTTACTGCTTTTGTTTAACTGTGAAAACATTATCTGCATTGTTGATATGTATGGTTTTAAGGATAGAAATGTGGGGTTTTATGAAGTAAAACCCTTTTGAGATCCGTGTTAGTTTGATGAAAAAAACTTATGATTTTGGGTTGGGAAAACCTTTTTGGTTCCTGTGGTTGAGCCTGTATTCTTATAATTATATAACCTGCTTTACAGCTTTATTATCTTTTCTTATTGGATTTCGTCTCACGGTGTGGGATTTTGTCTTAAAACCTTTTCAGGTGAACGTGGTCCTGTAGGTTAAGGTACCCGGAGGTGGCTGATGATAGACCCTATTGTTGGTCTCTATTAAGTAGTTTATACCTTTCTGTATATGCTTCATGTTGGTTGTAACATGTTTCAAGCTTATGTAATTTTTGTGAATGTACGCATGTTTTATGCTTTCGGGAGAACCATGGGTTGGTTGTTATTTTTTGTAGTTCCTTACCACGCTTTTCATTGTTGGGTTCAACGGTTTACAAACGGTGTTTTCAAATAGTTTATGCTTCATTTAAACTGTTGTGCTTCGAGGGAGATTTTAAAACGGTCTTAAGCTTCTTTTCAAAATAAAGGTTTTTCTCTTTTAAAACATGTATTTTGTTTTCAAGGCTTAGCTTTTGGGGTTGTAATCGTAATCTTTTGGACTACTCTTTAATATTAAATAAATTCGCGATAGTACAGTTTACAAAGGCTTTAGCCTTGTTTAGACTTTTGGGTTTTCATCCCTCGTGTTGGGGCAATTTTGGTGATTGTTTGATGGCTCTTCGGGTGATCCGGAGTTTAGGGCGTGACACAACCACACAGGCTAGCTCCAAACCTTCAATAAAACACATTTTTCACAAAAATCGAACCTTTTTCCCAAAAGGAACCCAAACGTTCACCCAAAAGGGTCACCAAACCACCCAAGGTAAACACCCAGCACTTTAGTCGACTGACCCCATTCCCCAGTTGACTGCAAACTCTCAGTTAAAGCCAAAACTGGCAGACAGAACCATGTCAGTCGACTGATCTGGGAGGTTCAATCGACTGACCTCCCCAAAAGATGATCCAGTCGACTGATCAAGATGATCCAGTCGACTGATCAAGCCCAAAAAATGTTTTTAAGATATGGTTTTTACTTCCAAACCTCAAATCAAGCCTCCAAACATCAATATAACACCCGCGGACACTCGCACGTCCAAACCCCACACCAAAACCTCAAAAGAAAACTCTCAGAACACACTTCCATCCACTAAAGCAATGAAAAATTGTTTTTAAACCAAAAACCCGATTTAAACATAAATCACCTTTCACGCATTTTTAAACGGTAGATATGCAAAGATTACACATAACACCCTTTAACAACTTAATAGTCTAGGATCCTACCTCAGTGAGTTAAAAACTCGACGTCTCGATCCACGTGCAAAATCGAGCTTCGTTGGAATGAAATTTTATCTGAATGGATGCGTAAACCGTGATGTCAACAACAAGGATCGGCTATTGGATCGTTAAAAATTAAGCCCGGGGCCCCCGAGAAGTTAGAGAGAAGGTATAGAGAAAAAGGAGAAAACTTAGTAAGTATGTTTTGAAAATATATTTTTGAAAATATATAACTCCAGATATTTATAGGCCTCCAAAATATCGTTTTTTTTTAATTTTTAAAATTCGAACCGTAACTCCCAACAACCCCGAGAACTAACCCAGTATGGATATTTAAACTCAAACATGCATCAAAACATATATAAACACGAATGAACACGTTGAATAAATATATATATATATATATATAAAACTTAAAAAGAAACAGAACAGGGTCTCACAATTGCATAACCTGCTTTACAGCTTTATGTAGTCTATTTCTATTGGGCTTCGACTCATGGTGTGGTATTTTGCTGTAAAACTATTTTCAGATGAACATGTGAAGTTGACCTAGACGCAATGGTGATGGAAGACTTGCTATAATTTTTTCTATTTTTGTGACATGTAGTTTACATGTGATGATTGTTTCAGAAAGCGAGTTTTGTACACCTTGAGGCAATATGCTTATTCATGTATGAGAATGCATGTTTACTGTTTATGAGAATTGAACTTCGGGAATCTTTTATCCAAATAATGTCATATTTTTGAGTTGATGATTTTTCAACTGCAAATCTTATTTTCATAAATAGTGTTTGGTGGGCTTTTGCGTGACCTTGGAGTTTGGAGCGTGACACATGTTTTGTAAACCTTAGGGCGATATATTTATGCATGTTGAAACTGGATGTTTACTGCTTATGAAAGCTGCATATTGGGTATTCTTTTGATTTCAACAGGCGAATTTAATTGTCTACAAATTTATTTTCATAAAATTGGTGTTTTATGGATCTTCACGTGACCCTGAGTTTTGGGGCGTGACAAAATCACTCATAATACCTTTATCCTTAGACATCATAAAGATGAATGGACTTTTAGATCCCTGCAAAAATTCTCGAGTTAAAAAATCAGGGTGTGAATTTGATTCACCTTTAATAAATTCAATATCAAAATCAAATATAGATAATATAGATTGCTAACGAGCAAATATTTGTTTTGATGCAATATTTTGAACGTCTTTTTGTAAAATATCTTTAGCAGCTTTACAATCAATTTTTAATAAAAAATTTTAATTTAACAAATCACTTTCAAATTTAGTAAGACATAAAACTATGGATAAAATTTCCTTTTTAATTGTGGAATAATTAACTTGGGTAGGTTTCTATACTCCACTTGTGAATCGAACCAATTGTTCTTTGTTTTGATATAATTGTTTTAAAATTCCTCCATATTCAATATCGGAGGCATCTGTTTCAACAACTTTAAATGCATTAGGGTTTGGTAAACATAAACACGGTAATTGTCGAGCATGTTGTTTAATTTTTTGTACTGCTTTTGTATGTTTATCAGACCAAGGTTTGGGATTCTTTTTAAAATTTTTGATAGAACAATTTTGTATCTTTATGCATATCCTGATAGAATTCTTTTATATAATTTAAGCTTCCAAAAAATCTTTGTAATTAATTTTTATTCAAAATTTAATCAGAAAATTTACTTGCAAATTCTATTGACCTATCAATTGGAATTATTGTTCCATGATGTATATTATGACCAAAAAATTTTACTTTAGTTTGGAATAATTTCATTTTAGAGGCACTTAATACTAAACCATTATTTTTAATGATATTATAAAATTTTTGTAAATGTTTTATGTGTTGAGACACTGATGAGGAAAATACTAATACATCATCAATATAGACAATGCAAAATTGAGTATAATTATTAAAGATGTCGTTCATTACTCTTTGGAATTCTGAGGGTGCATTTTTTAAACCAAATGGCATTACATTCCATTCATTGTGAGACTCCAACCCGTTTCAGTTTGGAATGATTAAGTGTTCGAGTAATCTCGTAACCTCCGGAATGTTTTAAGTACATCTTTGGCATGTGTTCGGGTTCCGTTAAGGCTTGTTTAGATTTGAAAGAGGCATGCTTGGCATGGTTTTAGGTTGAAAAACCAGTTTCAGTGTCAAAAACACACTGCCCAGCAGTTCGGTCGACTGAAGGGCTAGGGTCAATCGACTGAACTGAGAATTTTGAGTTCGGTCGACTGGACTGAAGGGTTCGGTCGACTAGACATAAGGTTTTTGGCATTTTTCTATAAATATCAGGCGTGGAGATATTTTGGAATACTTTTGATTTTCTAGATCTAATTTCTCTCTCCCGTTTCTCTGTCTTCTCTATAGATTTTGAGAGCCCAAGACTTGATTTTTCGCGAACGAACTGCGGATTCTTGCTGTTGGTGCCGGGGGCTTCACATATATCCGAACATATTTTCGTTTCATCGAGGTTCAATTTTTGAGGCTTCGAGTTTTGACTCGCCGAGGTAGGATTCTAGACCCTACTGCTGTATAAGGGTGTTTTGTGTAATTATACGTGTTTTCACCGAGTAGAAAATACATCAAATGCTGTTTTCATATTTAAACCTTGGTTGTTGGGTAAAAGTGGGTTTTTACGCTTTTCTCGGTTTATTTCATGATAAGGGTATGTTGATATCCATAGTTTTTGAATAGAGGTTTGAAAACGAGGTGTTTTGGAAAAATAGCGAAAAACGTGCTTTTTAAAGGTTTGGAGCTAATCCGCGGGGTTGAGTCTCAACTCTTAAACATTTTGCTGGAAATAATTTTTGATCTCCATGGTTGATGGATTGGATCATTTTATACATGTGTTGTATAACTGCTTTATGGGTTTTTAAATGTTATCCATAAATGTACCGTAACACAGTGTGTGTGTGGTTGTATGTGGGCCTGCAGTGCTCCTCGGTGAAACTCCAGAAATGTGCGCAGCGTAGGTGCTCTGTACCTTCGGGTTAATCCTCATAAATTGAGTCGGTTGCCTCCGTGAATGGCGATGTGTGGGTGCTCTGGACCCTCAAATTTCATGCCTGTAAATTGAGTCTGTTGCCTCCGTTAATGGCATTATTGTAGAAACTCTGTATAGAACTTGTCATTATTAAGACAGTCTGTGTGACTTGCGTCTAGGGTAATGGGCATAAGTCTATAGTTGTTACCTTTGTCTGTGTTGCAGAGTCGATACATATGATTTTATTTACATCTTTCTCCTCAGCTGTGTGACCCGAGTGGAGCATACGATTTTTTTTACTGCTTTTCCTTAACTGTGGCATGATATCTATTAGGATGATATGCATAGTTTGAAGGATGGAAAATGTGGGTTTTATGAGATAAAACCTTTTGAGGCTCGTGTTAGCTTGTTGGAAAACTATTAGTTTTTTAGAGAAAAACCTTTTTGGCTCCTGTGGTTGAGCCCATATGCTTATAATTTGCATAGCCTGCTTTTTAGCTTTGATGTCTTTTTCTCTTGGGCTTCGGCTCACGGTGTGGAATTTTCTAAAAAGTTTTTTCAGGTATACGTGGTTCTGTTGGGTGACTTTGAGGTGCCCAGAGGTGACTGTTGGCTAGACCCTGTTTGGTCTTTGTTAGGTAGTTTATACCTTTCTGTATATGTTTCATGTTGGTTAGAACATGTTGTAATGCGTATATAATTCTTATAGATGTATGCATGTTTTAATGCTTTTGAGAGTAACTTTGGGTTTGTTGTATCGCAATTTTCATTGATCAAATGGTTTTCTGCTTTATTCAAACTCTTGTGCTTTTAGGGAAATTTTTAGAACGGCTTCCACATCTTTTAAAAGATTTTTCTTTACCTAAAAAGTCCATTTTGTTTTTAAAAAGGGATTGGCTTGTGGGGCAGTAACCGTAGTCTCTTGGCTACTCTATCAAATTAAATAAACCCTCGGTAGTACGTTTTCTAAAGCTTTTAGCCTAGTTTGGGCTTTCTGGTCTTAAATCTCTTTTGTGTTGGGACGGTTTAGTGATGTTAGTAGGATTTTTGCGTGATCGGAAATTTAGGGCGTGACAACTTGGTATCAGAGCTGTAGGTTCGAATACCTATGAGCCGTGGGAAGAGGGTGCGTTACCTTGTGAGGATGTGTGTGTGCTTGGTTGCCTGTGTTTGGAACATGAGCATGTTGATGTCGTGTATATGTGAGCATGGAGGTTGGACCTTAGGATTGATTAGTCTTGTGCTTGGATTAACAAACTTGGGAGCCAAGTTAGAAATGTGTTTCACGGATGTGATTTTTGGCAAGAAATCTCGGTGGGTTATCCAAAGTGACGAGTCATTCTTGTTGGTTCTCCTCGGTATCAGTGTTGTGTCTGCATAATCGTTGTGGCTATGTGTTAGCATGATTATATGGTATGTGGTAGATATAACATGATAGATCGACCTTAGGTTGTCATGTTTCATGTTTTCTTTCTTTACATATAACATGTACACCCTTCGAGCCAGTGAGACCGTGGTTTGGGTCCTGGACGTGCGACTCAGTTGTTATCAGTTGCGGAGGTAAAGTTATGGGTTGAGCGTCGATTGCTCGGTGTAGTGTGGAACTCCTCAGTGAGTCGAGTTTAGCCGTGTGAGGTTGGCCTCGGTTGGCAAACCGTTGAGTGTAGTCAAAGCTTGGTTGCTGGCTTTGGCTTGGATAGCTGGTTTCTCTTGAGAGTAAGTTATCGAAGTTTAGAGTTGTGTTATGGATAGCCTTGTGAGTAGGGGCGACAGGTTGTTGGAGACCTTGGGAATCAGTTATTAAGACTAGATTGGTGAATAGATCTGTGGATCGTGATAATCCCTTTCGGGTGAGGTTGATGAATGTGGTTTTGGCCTTGTAACGGATTAGGTATGTCTTGAGCCATGCTATGTCTTGAGCCGTGTACTCAGGATGGGATAAGAACGGGAACATAGTGGATGGGAGCGTGATAATCCTTGGCCGTGTGTGTGTTGAGGTAGCAGAACGTTGGCTCTGGAGATGTTTCTTGGTAGTCAGGATGTTGACGGTAGTCAGAGTAGCATCTGCGAATGTTGTTGGTAAGCTGAGTGGTCTGATGAGCCTGGATGTTGTACACCTCCTTGAGGTTTGAGAATTGAGTTCCGAGTGAGGGAACTCAAGGATATGGGGGTCGTGTAGTGGCCTCGGGGTTGTGGATTCCTATGGGAATTCAGGTCGGTGGTCTGGCCGTTATCCTAGTGATCAGGAGTTCGTGTTTGGGGAGCCATGCTTGATGCACGAGGTTCGAAGAGACCGCAGACTGGTTCGAAAGTGTGGTTGGTTAGTGCTGAGATGATGTATACCGAGTACGATACGTCTGGAGGTTGTTTGTGTTCAACCTTGGGTGCAGAGATGGGTAGGTTGTTTGCCCATAATACCAAAGTGTGGAGTGATAGGGTTTAGCAGTATCCCATGTGATTTGGCTAGCCTGGAACGATAGGTAAGAAATCGTGGGTTACGATACCAGTGATCAGTGTGCACTTTGAAAGCAGAAGTGCAGAAGTTGTCTGCATGGTTAAAGGAGTTGTTAGTAACTCTAGATGAGAGGCCTCAGAATTGGGTTCCTTGTGTGTGATGCCGTGCACTTTCTCTATAAGTTGTGCGGACTCGGAGAGGCCATGATGTGGCTGTGGTTCACCTAGCAAGAGTTCGGTGAGTAAGCGCAACCTTCTAGAGTGAGGTCTTGGGCGCAATGGGATGTGTTGTACTAGGTGTGCGGATGGATGGTGTTCATGTGTGTGAATGACGCCGAAGAGTTGAGAGCCTGGCGTAGCGGACGGTTTGAGTACCGTAATCGGGGAGGACAGTAACTGTTCGACTGTGGTCGATGTGGCTTTAAGGTAAGGTTTATAGGGTTCTTTGGGGGCCAAGTGTCATGACTACTGGAAGTACACTGAGAATGGGTCTTGGGTTTTGTTGACCCTCTTCTTCTCTCTGGACTGAATAGAGTTTCTTTGTAGACGGTTGTCTGGCGCGAGTTGTTTCATCTCGGCGGGATGGAGAGGTTGGGTCCCACATTGAGTCAGGTTTTGGTTGTGCTCTGAGACCGTGGAGTCTTAGTGGATTTGGTATCCATGTCGTGACCCTTGGAGTTGTGACTCAGGGACTTGTATCGCCGTGATCGAGTGATTGTGGGTTCGATTCTTTGTGGTCTCGACGCGTGGTGCATAGATATATGCCTTCTTGGATGTTGAGTATCTGTGTATGACTTGGGATCCGATTGCTCCCGCGGTTAGGGGACCGTAAAGAATCACATGATGGGATTGTATCCAGTGGTGAAAGATCATGAGTACGTATTAATGTGGTAGACATGATAGGTTGTGGTAACCTAGTCAGTCTGCCTTGTAGATATGATGGTTGAACCAGATGGGTTGTGTTCCCAGTGAGGTTAAGTTGGTAAATCAGAAATGCTTATGCTTATTCTTGTTAGCAAGGAAGTTGCGGTTGGGACGCAGAGTTCTTTTTGCAGTGATCAGCTGAGGATCATTAACTGTTAAGTGCAGCTTGTCCGGGATTGTACGAGTATGGTTATACATCTAGCTCGTGATAGAGCAGAAATTTTGTCGCACAGAGTAGTTGTGATATGCGTATGGTGGGTTTCTAATAAACTTTTGTGAGTCTGGTTTTTGTTCTATTTAAGGACTTGGAACTGTTCAGAGTTCTTAGAGTCGAGGAGTAGTTGTCGACTGTGGTAAGCGTTGTGCCTTGGCATAACAATTCGTTTGGATGGTGATCCCGAGAGTATGCTAGGTACGAGTTAGAAAGGATTTGATGTTCGAGAAGCTTTGGTCAGAGTGGCCTGTTCGGATCAACGCGATGAGTTCTGTAGATGAGGAAACTGCTAAGTATAAGAGGCAAGTCTTGGTTGGTGTCTTGGGTTTGAGTATTCAATTATTGTGGACTCAAGAGGTAGAGGTCTGTGTTCTGAGTTAGAGTTGAGGTTGGATGCTGATCATCTTGTTTGATGTGTCGAATGACGAAGATCAGGTTTGATGTGAGGTTGAGCTGTAGTCTTGGTCTTAGTAATCTGATGGTGGGATGTTGCATTGTGCAGTGATAAGCGGTTGCATGGGAGGCATGGTTGGGTTCGTATAGGGCATTGGATACCTTTGAGGTGTTCTGTCTGTGTAACGTGTTTGGTAAGTGACTCATTTGGGTTAAGTGACTTGTGGTTGTGATGCCGAGTTGGTTTTCGGTTGTGTAGAACCTTGTCTGGGACAATGGTGTGCCACCTGATGTTACTCCTGAGTGAGAATCGTGGTTAGTAATGGAAGATCGGATAGAGGATGAACGTTTAGAAGACATGTGTTCTTTGGTATTCCAGGTGAGTTAAGTGAGTTTCTCTCTGGTGAGCTTTTCACTGGAGTTGGATGTCTGTGTTGTTGCTCGTGAAGGGGCGTCCTATCAGCTTCAGTGACGGAGATGTTGGCATCGACGGGATGAGGACGTGGTATCAAAGTCAGTGATCGTTTGGTGATCGTCAGAACTCGAGTAGAGTTTGTGCATGGAGCATGCGGTTTCATGTGACCGATGTCAGGGCTTGACGTCGTGTGTTTGGACTTGTCGAGATGGTCCTTGGTGTGGATGGTGAGACACGATTGAGCTAGTTTGTGGCAGTAAGAACAAAGTGGTAGTCTCTATGTTCTGGAATAGAGAGTGTTTAGGACCAAGTTCCATGGTAGCTTGGTCTAGTATGATGCGTTTGTCGTCAGAGTGGTTTGAGTTCGGCGAGAGTCAGGTTTTGAGGATTGACGGTGTGAATTGGATTTTGATTCGGTGTTTTAGGGATGTTTCCGGGATGACAGTGATGTCAGTGGGACTTGCACGTATGGGCAGTTTGTGTGGAGATTGAATCTTCAAGTCGTGTTTTCCTCGTGTGACGATAGGTTTGGGGTTTCTGTTGCTGAGGCATGTCTATTGTTGTATCGTGTTGTCAGGGCTTTCTTTTTGCTATTGTTCGGTACTGCTGGGTTTGTATCATAGCTTGTTGATGGTTGCGAAACAGTGATTGGTTTGAGTTTCAGTATTGAATTTCGGGGACGAAATTCCTTAAAGAGGGGGAGAGTTGTGAGACTCTGACCTGTTTCAGTTTGGAATGATTAAGTGTTCGA
>JAULJZ010055888.1:0-13772 GCA_032270985.1 Heliamphora pulchella
TTCAAGATATTCGATTTTTAAAAAAAAATCATCTTAAACGTGATATTTTGTAAAAAATAAAATATCTAAAGTTTTTTTTATTTAATTAAAAATTAATTAATTAAAAAAACTTAATTTTATTTTTTATCAAAATATTTTAATTAAAACCGAATATTCGAATTAATTAAATTAGCAGGATAAATAAAATCAATATATATCTTCCACGCAGTTAATATAAAAAAATAATTTAAATACAAGATAAATATATTCCGATTTTATGATTCATCTAAAACTCTTAAAATATTTCAGTATTCTATTTAAGATAAGTTTCTAATCTTTCAGTTGTTGCAGAATTTTACTGGTTACTGTATAATTCCAAATCACCAACATTTTGCTTGGAAACCGTTGTTTGCGCCTGTGTTGGAATAAACTGCTGCTTTGTCTTTTTGTTGGGAAGAAAACACGTTTGTGTTTGCAAAAACCACTGCAGCGTGGAAAACACCGGCTGTTTGCTTTGGAATTAAATTGCGCCGCTGGAATTTTGAGCTACTGTTTTGGCGCAACCACTGCTGTGTTTGTTGCTTGAAGATAAACACTGTGACGCAAACAGTGGTGTGTTTTGCTCAAAGATAAACACTGTGACGCAAACAGTGTTGCAAAAACAAGAATCACTGCTGCTTGGAATCCTTTTAAAACGCAGCAAACAAACAAAAACGGCAGCCAACCAAACAGCCCTTAAAAGCCGCTGCTCACGCCTGGGATTGGGGATTGCCGAAACAGCCTTGCTGAGTTGGCGCAACAGTTTTTTGCAGCTTTGCTTTTTGCGCCTCTTGGAATGCCGCCGAAGTTCGCGTTGCTTCTGTTGGGTTGAAACAGCCGGATGCGCCTCTGTTTGAAATCGGTGCAGTGTTGGGAAACTACTGCGCTGGGAGTTCAAAGATACCGCAGTCTTAGGCTGCGTTTGGCAAACCTGCTGCATTTTTTAAGCTTCAAACCGCTACAACAATTTTGGGAAATAGATTGCACTGTTTGGAAAAACCGCAGCACACAGCTGTGTTGGCAACCGCTGCGCCACTTGGATTTGGATTACAGCCACTGGTTTGTTTTAAAAAAAAAATAGTGCGCCGTGTTTGCTTGGGAATTGCCGCTTGCTCACAGCTTGAAAACAGCTCCGCTTGCTTTTTCCAGGCGCCGGGTTAGGAAAAATAAAACACAGAAACAGTGTTTCGGAATTGCTGCACTTCCTGGAAAACCGCTGCTTGCGTTCTTCGACTTGTTCTTCATTCTTTTTATTTATTTTATTTTATTTTGATAACATAAAATAAAAATAACTAAAAATCGAAAAATAATTTTTATATTGATCCTATGCCTTCGTAGAGTTCACAATCAATCTACCACGATCAACCCTCGTGGTTATTAAAAAATAATCATCATTTATTGTTGGAGGCAAAACTGTCAAGATAATTATTTTTGCAAACGATTTTTGGTAAAAAAATTAATTGGACAGGCAAATGCCGAAATGGGCTCCATATAAAAATTTTGACGTCGAACGATCAAAATAAAGCCCGTGCAACCAAAGTTAATTTAGAAGAATATCTTTTATCGACCGATTCTTCAACTACGATTTGGATTCCGAGTTGAAACTCCTGTCAGATCTTCTACCGTATTCCCTTATGCGATCCTCGGACGTAGTGTGGATTACGGACTATCGAGAACTTGTACCGGCAGAACACAGATATCTTTAGTCTTAAAAGACAAAATATGATTTTTATGATATAAAACTGGTTTAGCCTACCCGCATATATATAGAGTTACAGCAAGTACTTGGAGAGTAATTATACGTAAGACTTCCAGTGGAACATAAATATCTTTCAGCGATTTCTGTAATTGTGGAAAGACGCAGCGGTTTCTGCAATTTCTATAAAACACTGAATTACAGTTTATACCACTAAAGAACTATAATTACACTTTGACCCATAATCTCACGACCTTCTTACATTGAGCTACTGTTATTAAATGCTTACCATTTCTCCCCACGTTAAGATTCTTGATACCTGCCAATTAAATTTAATTACTGACAATTTAATTTAATCGGTATCTTGATATTCCTTAAACTATTCTGCTTAACTTATTTGACTGTTGGATAATCAAATCCACCTGCAGGGTTTGGCCTAGTCAAAACTTATAAGCTTCCTTAAGGAGGTATCGTCAATCTCGATCATTTGAGATGTGAATTTCGTCAATAATTAATATTTGCCATTTAAATAATACTGCTATCCAACTCACCGAAAATATAGACCCATATAAGATCGTACCCTCTAATGAATTAAAATAACGAATATTAAATATATGAAAATGAATAATTATTTCAGGATTAAGAGGATAAGTACTATTCATAATAACATTGGGGTGTTGATTAATTTATATAGCCAGTATAAAATTAATTATCCCAAATGTTCCATTCAATACATACAAAGTGTACTAGCACATATAGTCGGAACAATAGACGACGCTATTATCTGTTTCATGTAACCAAGACAGGTCTACTAAAACTCTGTACTACAGTCGTACCGATGGTATGTCCATTTCAATCTAAACTGTGAACATAAAACTTATATTCTGCAAGAACCTAAAATCTGATCTTCTGTGTGCAAGTCGTACTCTACACATCAGATTAACTACTATACAGAATATCGGATATCCATTTATAACAAAGAAATGATATATATACATTGCTCATAAAGATTCTAATAAAATAAAAAATTAATTTTTTTAAAAAATAAAATTAAATACTAAAAATATGATTTTCAGTATACCAACTCTAACAGCATACGAATGGAATCAAACATAGCGCAGGATGAGGAACAGATAGCAAAAAATCTGTATTGCTTCGATCCGTCTATACGGACGGGGAAACCATCCGAACGATATGTTGGAGACAAAACTGCCAAGATCATTGTTTTTGCAAACAATTTTCGTTAAAAATTAACTGGACAAGCAAACGCTGAAACGAACTCCAGATAAAACTTTTGACGTCGAACGATTAAAATTAAAACCCGTGCAATCACAGTTAATTTAGAAGAATACATTTTTACCGGTCAAATCTTTAACTACGTTTGTTATTCTGAGTTAAAGTTTCCGTCAGACCTTCTACTGTATTCTGTTATGCAATTCTCGAACGTAGTGTGGGCTACGGAATATCGAGAACTCGTACCAGCAGAACCTAGACAGCTTTAATCTTGAAGACAAGTTATGAAACTGGTTCAGCTACTCGCATATTTATAGGGTTACAGCAGAGACCTGTGGAGTAATTATAAATCAGGCTTCTGGTGTGACCCAGATTGCCATTTAGCGGTTTCTGCAATTAAGCAACTTTGCAGCGGTATCTGTAATTATGAAAACCTTGCAGCGGTTTCTGCAATCTCCATAAAAATACTAAAGTATAGTTCACACCACTATAGAGCTATAATTGTACTCAGACCCATAATGTCAAGACCATTTTACATTGAGCTCCTATTATTAAATTCTTAACATGTCCTTCCACGTTAAGATTTTCGATACCTGTCAATTAAATTTAATTACTGACAATTTAATTTAATTGGCATCTTAATTTCTTAAGCCCTTCAGCTTAATTTATTTGACTGCTGAATAATTAAATCCACCTGTAGGGTTTGACACGATCAAAACTTATAAGCTTTCTTAAGGGGGTATCGTCAATCTTGATTATTCGAGACGTGAATTCCGTCAATAATTAATATTCACCATATAAATAATCCCGTTATAACACTAGAAGGGACGTTCTTGGGTTGGTATCCTTTACACTATTTGTGGGATCATTGGAGACCTCAGTCGAGTTTCATGTGCTGGACGTGCCAGCATCTTTTAATTTATTGCTGGAAAGGCCATGGCTCCATGACCCAAACGTCCAAGTGGTACCTTTCACTCTCTATCAAAAATTAAAGATGATAAAAAATGGGGCAGTGTTGACCATCTATGGGGAAGGCAGTATTCAAACTCTGAGAGAAGACGGTTTAACTCTCCTAGAGGTGCAACATGGAGAATGACACGTATTTCTAAATGGATTCTGCTATGACGAGACTCCAGCTATGCAAACGCTACTACAAGAAGAGGAGAATTACATTAACCCGCGCATGGCCACAATGATGAAGCATATGTCTTACTTCCCAGGCATGGGGTTAGGACGTAAGCAACAGGGTATTCCAAAACCTATTTAGGTATTGCCAACTTTACAACGTTTCGGTCTTGGGTACAAGCTGACGGAGGAAGATCTAGAAGGGCAAAAGGGGGGACAGAAGGAGCAGAAGGCCAAATACTCAGGAACGCTCAACGGATACTTTGTTAAGGAAGGAGGAGATTTCCCATATTGTGATTTTTCAGAGCTATGGATTGATGAAGAAACTAACTAGAAGCTATCAGGATTGGAAATCTTTTTTAACTATTAACTATCTGATACAAAGGAAGAGGAAGTTTCGAAAGAGGAAGAAGAAGAAGAGAATATTCAAGGGGAAGATTGGACCGATAAGTTGGACGGCATTGACATAGGAGTGTTATTTAGCAAGAAGATGGCTCAGATACACATAGCCGATCAAGATTGTCTGATGTTAGGCTACAATGCACCAACAAATTACACCAAGCTCATTGTGGATGTGTCTGCAAAGGATGTGAAGAATTGTTCAATGGAGTCCTGTAATTTGCATATTGTAGGTACCAAGTCCGAGTCGAAGTTTGTAATTGAGAGCACTTCTGTCTGTGTATCTCCTCCTATTTATGCTTTTGAGTTTGTAATTCCATATTTCTTCAATGAAATAAACAAGATTTCCGGTTACTCTATTTTGTTTGATTTATTTCATACACTTTCTAATGATTTTAAATTCGACAGAGATATCCCTAAAAAAATAAAATTTTTAATAAAAAAAGAAGAAGAAATGCCTGCTCAACCAATAATTAAAGAAACTTTATTAATAAATTTGGATAATGAAACTAATCCACAAATTGTACAAATCGGTTCTTCCTTATCTCTAGTTGAACGTGAGCAGTTAATAACTTTATTAAAAGAATTCAAAGATGTATTCGCATGGTCTTACAAGGATATGCCTGGCATTGATCTTGACATCGTCCAACACCATATCCCTCTATATCCTGATACTAAATCGGTCAAACAAAAGTTGAGTCGGATCCAACCAAAATGGGCCTTGAAGATCAAAGAAGAAGTCACAAAGTAGATCAACGTTGAATTCTTGATGGTAATCGAATATCTAAAATGGGTGGCTAATATTGTTCATGTCTTGAAGAAAGATGGACGCATTCGGGTTGGCGTGGATTTCTGAGATCTTAACAAAGCCAGTTCGAAGGATGACTTTCCACTGCCACACATCGACGTCTTGGTGGACAGTACTGTGGGGCATGCCTTGTTGTCATTCATAGACAGCTTTTTCGGGTATAACCAGATTCTAATGGATCCTGAGAACAAAGAAAAGATGACGTTCACTACACCCTGGGGCACTTATTGTTATCATGTGATGCCATTTGGTTTAAAGGATGCAGAGGCAACCTACCAGAGGGCTGCCACCACTTTACTGCATGACATGATACATAAGGAGGTTAAAGTGTACATAGATGATATGACAGTAAAATCTAAGGATCGAGATGGCCACATTGTCGCTCTAAGAAAATTCTTTAAAAAGATCCAAAAATACAAGATGTGGCTAAACCCACAAAAATGTACCTTCGGAGTAACTGCCAAGAAGATGCTATGGTTCATGATTACTCAACAAGGCATTGAAGTTGACCCTTTTAAGATTAAGGCAATCTTGGAAATGCCTCCTCCAAAGACCGAGCGAGAAGTCAGGGGCTTTCTGGGTAAGATACAGTTCATTAGTCGATTTATCACAAACTGACAACTACCTATAAGCCGCTCTTCCATCTGCTAAAGAAGGGGTTCAAATTTGAATGGGATCAGAAATGTCAAGGCGCCTTCGAAGCTGTACGTCAGTACTTGTAAAACTCACCTGTTCTAGTTCCACTCGAACCCGATAGGCCACTGATTTTCTATTTGTTAGTGACCGATTCAGCCATGGGATGCATGCTGGCACAGAAAGAAGAAACTGGAATCGAAAAGGCGGTCTACTACCTGAACAAAAAGATGACAGGGTCAGAGATACATTACACACTACTGGAAAAGACATGCTGGGCTTTGGTTTGGGCTTTCTAAAAACTAAAGCAATTCATGTTGTCTTTCACAGTGAACACAATTTCCCGAATGGACCCATTGAAATACTTGTTTGAGAACCTGGCGTTGACAAGAAGGCTGGCCTGTTTGCTGCTGTTACTATTAGAATTTGATCTTAAGTATGTCACCCGAAAGCCAGTAAAGGTAGAGCGGTAGCAGAGTTTCTAGCCGACCAACTAGTTAAGGGAGATGAAGACGCAAAATTCCAATTTCCTGATGAACAGTTGATGGGAGTTGGGGAAGACAAGTAGACTCTATATTTTGATGTTGCATCCAATTAGTATGGCTATGGAATAGGAGTTCTCCTTGTCACTCCTAACGAATTGCACGTTCCTTTATCTCTGAAGCTCAATTTTAAAGTCACGAACAATCAAGTTGAGTACGAAGCATGCTTAGCTGGATTGGAGGCAGCCTTAGAACTAAGAGCCAAGAAGCTAAAAGTCATCAGAGATTCAGCATTAGTGGTCTCACAGGCAAGAGGAGAATGAAAAGTTAAGGACTTAACATTGGTTCTCTACCATCAAGAGCTAGAAAAATTGATACCGTACTTTGAATCAGTGGTCTTCACTCATGTGCTGAGATTGCAAAACAAATTTGTCGATGCACTGGCTACTCTGGCATCAATGATTGACATACCACCTAGGGTCAAAATAAGGCCTTTGATAATCAAACAAAAGAGAAAATCGGTATACAAGGTGATAGCCGCAATCGAGGAAAGCACCGACAAACTTCCGTGGTATTTTGACATTCAGAACTTCGTGGAGAAAGGATAATATCCCAAGTTTGCCAACAAAAAGGATAAAAGAGCAATACGAAGATTATCTGCACAATTTGTCATTTGCGGGGGAAGACTGTACAAACGAGGGCATTCTGGGGTCAACAAGTTGTGTGTCAATAGTGAAGAAGGGCAGGAACTAATGAAAGAGGTACATGCAGGAGTCTGTGGGCCTCGCGTGAGCGAAAACATGTTATCCAAAAAGATTCTACGATAAGGATATTTTTAGATGACAATAGAGACGGACTGTATACAGTTCATCCGAAGGTGCTATAAGTGTCAGATTCATGCAAACCTTATGCACGTTCCCCCATCTCAACTTATAGCCTAACGTCGTCATGGCTGTTCTCAATATGGAGCATTGATGTGATTGGCAGGGTAACACCGAAGGCGTTAAATGGGCACGAGTTTATTTTGGTGGCCATTGATTATTTTACCCAGTGGGTGAAAGTTGCCTCCTACTTGGTACTAAAAGCCTCTTATGTTGCCAAGTTCATCAAGCAGAACATCATTTGCCAGTACGGGGTCACTCATGAGGTTATTTTGGATAATGGTTCGCACTTCCAAGGTGAGGTCTTGGATCTCTTCGAAGAATACTGGATAGTGGCCCACAAATTGTCATTATATCGACCACAGACCAATGGAGCAGTCGAGACAGCAAACAAGAACGTTAAGAAGATTCAGCAAAAGATGATCAGCTCATATAAGGATTGGCCGAAACATCTACCATTTGCACTCTGAAAATACAGAACGTCGATCAGAACTTCAATGGGAACCAAGCCATATTCTTTAGTGTATGAGATGGAAGCTGTGTTGCCCATTGAAGTGGAAATCTCTTCACTAAGAGTAGTGACTGAGGCCAGTACATCAGAAGCAGTATGGCAGAGGAACCGAATGGAAGAGTTACTTTTGTTTGATGTAAGAAGGCTGCAGGCTCTGTTTCATATACAAGGGTACCAAAGGAGGATAGCTCGAGCCTTAGGATCTCAGAGAAAGAAATCTGGTTCTTAAGGAAATCAGAGCTCCCATCTTCGACCCATGGGGCAAGTTCAAGCCAAACTGGTTCGGGCCATTTCTGATCAAAACCATCATGACCAGTGGTGCAGTTATCATCATAGATTTGGATGGCAATGCGTTCTCCACTTTGATCAACCCTGACCAGCTCAAAAAATATTACCCTTGAGAGAAAAATAAAGATAAAATTAAAGCTCGCTGAGTTGAAAATCGAAAGGCGACATAGGCAAAAGTTAGAGCAGCCCGCAAGGCCGAAAATTCGAAAGAGCAACCTTGGCAAAAGTTAGGACATCATAAAAGGAGAGTATCAATACTCAAGAGTGAACCGAACCCGAACTACGTTAAGGCCTAATTCCACTTTCTTGGGATACGTAGACAGCTTCCTTTAAGAAGTCTAGCTACATTCTTCGTTTTTAACCATTTTTTAATCTGAGTAAGACCAATGCAAATTTATTTCTGAATTTTGAAAATAAAGTCATTTAATTGCAAAAATTGAAAAATTTTAGATAATTTTGGACCTTCTTAAACACAATGCGGGATTTTTATTACTTTAGCTTCGGGTATAAAGTTTTGAAAACAAAGGTGGGCGCGCATGTCTCAAACTCTAAAAAATAAAATAAAAGAAAAGTTATGAAATCTTTAAAACAAAGTAGGATGCCCCAAATCTTCTTCCTTTTTGCTTTATGTTTTCCCTTCTCTTTGTCTCTCCTCCCTATCTTGCATCAGCCATGACCAGTACTCGTCGAAAAGCTTGGGGCATTGCATCTCCAGCATCTCCATCAGCGAACGAGATAGCTAAGCCTCCTGGTATAATGTTAGAAATGGGGCCCGCAGTAAAGATGAAAATAAATGGCCTCGGACATCGTGGAAGATAATCTGGCTCTGACCAAACTGTCGCATGATCCGATGAGGATAGTAGAAGGTGGAAAGTCGTAAACCAATCAGCAGAACGCTGGGGTAATCCATAGTAGTCAAGGTCATGGTAGGGATCTGCCACTAGGAACATTGCCAAGTGATGTCCGGGCCCGTCAAGGATGAGAAATACTGTCGCCAAGCTGCCTCAGTGTTGCATATCTGATAATAGGGGCAGTAGAGGAAGGCTGCAACACTATACCTATCTATAGGAGATTTTTACAAAAGGTTCACATTCTCCGTCAGCCAGATCTGCAAAAAAGTATAAGTAAGCAGTGATTAGTGCAAAGGTTAGAGGCAATATGTTTTCAACTGATAGTATAGAGGAGAAATGGGAAGGAAAGTTTACCTAAAGAAGCAAGGGGTTGCCAGTAAAGGTGGTAGTCTCGCCAGGGTGAATAGCATCTAGGCCAATTAGAGTCTCAACTAGAACCAGTGGGACGAAGTCTTTTCCGAACCACATTTAGCCTGCAATGTCTACCAATGTCCAACTAACTCGTCCATCGGAAGGAATGAGAAGGAATTGAGCTAAGAGGCAAAAACACAGAGCATAACGTCGCCGCAACTGAAAGACAAGGTCATAAAGATCGTCGGTAGGACGAAACCTCTCAATAATCCAAGGAATGTCAAGGCAGACGTTCGATGTCAAGAGAGAAGCTTCCATCCTAGATAAGCCACAAAATTATATTATTTGTTGCCGAGTCGAAAGGAAGAAAGTGGGAACAACAACGGAACTCTGCGGGGTCAGGTCTAGAATGGCAACAAATTCCTCCATAGTGGGGCATAACTCTTCCAAACCAAAATGGAAAACATGGATTTGTGGGTCCCATAACTAAGCAGCAGCTTTCAATAATAGACTGTCAATCCTAACAGTCATCAGGGAAAACAGGGAGTTAATGCCAAACGAGGCGAAGTTTAGGCGTTCGATGTGGGAGAACTCCTTAATCCATGCAGAAAGTGGACCATGGAAAGAAGCCATCTGGGTGAGAGTAACAGGAAATGGGGCCTCCAGAGCTGTATTTGTAAGGCATGAAAAGGCTGGAGATCGAAAGTTTGAAGAATGGTACAGTCATTGGGGCGACCGCCACCTTGGTGTGTGGGACCGCCAACATGAAAGTACACAGTACAATGACATCACCCTTCTGACCAGGCGACCGCCAGGTGACTTTTGAGCATTGTGGCGACCACCATGTTGTATTATGATGACCGCCATGTTGAGAAGTGGTGGGCATGTTATGTTTTACAGTTTTTATAATCCGTGAAAGTTTTAAGCCTTATATCATGCATCCAAAGCAGTTTAAGCAACAAATAAGGGAAAGCCATGCAAACAGATATATATGAAGCAGTAAATGGCACGGAGGCCCAAATGCATCAGAATATGGTAAAATGTATCAGAATGTAAACTGGGGCACGCATGCCCATAAAATCAAATAAATGTATAGAGGTGTACCAAATTGCGGCACGCATGCCCGAAAAACCAAATGTGTGTAAATGTATCTGAGGGGGGGAATCTCTCTCACTGTCTCTCATCGCCTCGAGCAGACCCAGCGGGAAGAAGGACCAGCCTCGTCAGAACTTATTTCCTCAAAAAGTCTCTCAATGTCATAATTGTTGTCCGTGCCATATGAAGAGGAGGACACTACCCTAGAGCGGCTCTTGGCAGAAGGGACAGATCCTCTAAAGTGAGCTCGAAAAGTGGCACGGGACCTATGACCTCGAACTAAAGCCGGGATCGAAACTAGAGCCAGAGGCTGGACTTGGGCCTGTGGTGGTACTATGCCGGCTGCCGATACTGGAGACTGTAAAAAAAAGGAAAGTAAGAATCAAAACAGAGTATAAAAAAGTGCAAAAAAGTTAAAAGAGTTAAAAGGATACGTACTGTGGCCACTGGAGTGAAAACAATGCCAGCTGCTCGGACTGTGGCATCTAACTGACGAATCAGTACTCTCTGACCTGTAAGCATTAGTAGCACATGATCCACCCATGCCTGATTAAACTGCAAAAGAAATGGAAATGATAGTTCAAGGATGTTAGACAAGTAAAGCAGGAATTAAAAGAAAGGAGTAAGAGTAAAGAACAAACCTGGCCAATCTTGGCTCTGAACTCAGAAGTCGGTGGGACCAGAACCGAAAGGGAGAAAGGAAAGCCATAGGTCACGGTATGAATATCCCACGGGATATCTGGACCTATCACCCCTCTTGCTCCAGCTCCAACATGCAGCTCCAGTAACAGCTCCGACACCAGCAGCTCCTCCAACAGCAACACCAGCTCCATCACCGACATCAGCAGCCTCTGGTGCACATCTCCTCCTCCTGCCACCAGGCACTGCTGGACCCAGGCGAAGTGATCTTAACAGGTGTGCCAAAACCCAGGCCAGGTAATCTCCCTCCAATACCAGCAGCTCTATGGCGTGAATCCCTACTGCGAGTGTAATGTGATCCCAAGAGAGGGGGTGAATTGGATATTTAAAAATTTTCTTTCAAGATATTCAATTTAAAGCATGCAATATATATTCTCTTGATCTAAAGTTGATAAACAAATATTCAAACTATTATAAATATAAAGAGTTTGAGAGTAAGAGAGAATGAAACCGAGATTTTTACAAGATTCAGCGCACCGGTCTACGTCCTTGCCTCTAGTAACACGCTTGAGGATTTTTACTAATCTCTCCTTATAGGCAGAGATGCCTCTCTCCTTCACAAAGTGGAGAAACCTTTACACCAATAGCGTAAGAGCTCTTAAACCCTAATGATATTCCCTCACTTGAACAAGGCTATGACCTAGCCTTAAAATTGTTTGATGAAAAGTGTGTACAAGAATGGGCTCCTTCAATGAGCAAGTGAGTACAACAATATAGCATACAAATTCACTCTTAAGGAATATATCAAATGAAGCTCAATGAGATTTTCTAAGTGTTTCTCACAAGTATTAGTAAGAATATGAAATATGAATGCTCAAGAATGAGTAGTAAGTGAGTATGATCTTTGAAAAGCTTCTTGTTATGTTTTGTATTGATGATATGGTCCTTTTATAGTCAAATTTTCGAGCTAGCTGTTGTGGCTGAAGAGATGAGTTGACTTTTATAGAAAAACTAGCCGTTATGCTGTCAGAACTGTCCTTCAGGACAATTCAGTCGACTGAGGGCATAATTCCAGTCGACTGAACCTATAAAAAGTCCATTCAATCAACTGAGTTTAAGGGGCCAGTCGACTGAACCATTTAAGGTTCCTCAATTTGATTTTCCAGAATATTTTTCAGTTGACTGGTATTGAGATTCAGTCGACTGAACCTTTTAGGTTCATCAAATTGATTTTCCAGTAGGTTTTTCAGCCGATTGATTTAGGAATTCAGTCGACTGAACCTTTGAGGTTCAGATTACATACTTTAAAGATCATTTCATGAAAGTTTTGAATGAAAAATAAGATCTTTATTAGTTTTGATATGTTTAAGTCACAAGATAAACTTGCTAAAATGTTTCTCAATCTAAACACAAGTTTAGTTCCTTCATAAAACATTTTATCCTTTTAGGAAAGAGAAATGCATGAGTTATATCTTTTCACTTTAGTGAACTTACATTGATCCTATCTTGCAATACAAATGAAAATCTTAAACTAAGTCTTCAATCCTTCATCTTTTGCATTGTTCTAAGAACTTGTTATCGAAGTATTTGACCTGAATATACTTCATGGCTTTGACTTTGTATCTTTAATTATGCTTAGCATGTGTTTCATGTAAATGATCTCAATTTGTATAATTAGATACTTCGGCTTGTTATCATCAAAATGGTCGTTGAAATCTTGTTAGGCCAACAATCTCCCCCTTTTTTATGATGACAAAATAGGGAGCAAAAATATGTAGAAAAGTTGTATAATGCTCCTCCTCACAATAAGCATGAGTGAATAAGTATGTTTGAGAGTTTTAATTACTCCCCCTCACAATAGCATATTTTGAAGACTTAACATTATGATTTCATTTTTAAGAGCAATGTAAGCATTTCATATATATGTTCAAGAATCATGGATATCGATATATCATTCTCATTTTATCCATTTAATATGATGAGTCATGCATTAAAGTTCAACCATCCAGGATTCAACCATCCAGGATATGCATATATATTTAATAAGATGCATTCAATGAATGGACTTTTTAAAGGTTCAGTCGACTGAGACGTGTAAGATGAGCACCATATGGGAGAGTGTGGCGCGTCGTGCTTTCGCGGGAAAGCATCCAAGTACATACAAGAGTGGAAAGATTAAAGCGCCTCCCGGTGTAGATACACCACATAATGAAGCAGTCGAGGTATGAGATATAACTGCGAGAGCCACTGTGGGGAAGAATATTGTAGGTGATAATGAGATGGATTAGTTTGGCTTCTAGTTTGAGGTTAGCATATTTCGGTGTGAGAGCAAAGTTTGTTACCCGCCTATTGACGACCATGGGTAAAAATGCTTGAGAAGTAAACTCTTGGTCCATGATCCAATTTGATGATGGTTGAGGACAAGTGAAATCGCCATGACCCATCCCAAAAAGATTAGCAATGACTTTGTTGGAGAATCGGTATGTTTTCCCAAAAAAGTATGTAGAAAAATAAATATGTCGATCATTAGGGTTAGGTTTGAGTTCTTATGTGAGATTGGCATAGAACAATCCAACATGGGGAGTGAAAATGCACGTAGGTTGATAAAACAAGAAGGGAGCCCAACCCATATCAGCAAAGAGACGACATATGTTGGGAAAATAGAGATGCATGAATTCCATGTTGAAAACTTACCAAAGATTGGATCGATGGAGGAAAGATGATTCGTATAGAGATCCTTAGCCCTAGATGAGGAGAAAAGT
>JAULJZ010055899.1:0-12553 GCA_032270985.1 Heliamphora pulchella
TTGCTATTTGTCATTTTCTCTAATTAAAATGTTAGTTTAATTTTTCTTTTATAGTTCATTTTTCTTTCTTTTATTTTGTTTAAACATAAAACCCATAAAGAATCTTTTAGTTTTAATTTAACTTCTTTTAGCATTTTATTTTTTATTTTATTCTAACGTAAATTCAAAAATCTTTTAACCATTAACTTAGTTTTCTTTTATTACTTTCATTTTTAACTAGAATTTAACATTTCTAAAAGTACGTTCCATGTTAATATAAATTTGGATTATTTTCGTAATTTAAATCATTTTAACCATTTTAATGATGTTATTAGCAATTTTTATGTTCATTTGTAGTATGATTTTTATTTAGCAACTTTTAACATGTTTTTTTTTGTTCTTTCATTTAAATCATGATAACTGAGCCTATTTTTGTAAATTTGCATGCGGTTGTATTTCATGTATCCTTTAGTTAAAAATTACATACTGTAGAACTTAGAATTTGTTCTTTTGATACTTGTTTTATTTAATTTTTTATATACATATAATATGTATTTTTCATATTTAATTTTAGATGTTCTCTCTTTACCTTTATTTTCTTTATTTGCATGCATTTAAGAAATCTTATTAAAGAATCAATGATAATTAGTAGAAGCCGACTTTACGATTGGACGAATGAGGTGCCTTAACACTTTTCTCGATTCGTACCTTAGCTCCCAAACCCTCTTTCTCTGGTTAAAACGCTTTAAGATCAGTAGCTATTTTTATTTTTTTTAGTTTTTCTCAAAAACTAAGTGACAGACTCTATTTTCAACCAAAAGACATTTTCAAAACTTGACTTTTAGAGTGTTAAAATATTTTCTAAATATCTTTGAAATCTCTTATTTTTGACCATTTCCTAAAACTCCTAAATCCCAATGTCACAGCACTACCATCATTTTTTTTGAGATTATTCATATATTTTAATAATTTCTCTAAAATCTCATATTATTATGAATAACCCATACTAAAAAATACTAAATCGAAAAAAAAAGTGCAATATATAAATAATTATTCTAAATATTAAACGTTTAAAAAAAATTGACAAAATTTCTCTTATTTTTTGGATAATCCAACAGTTTGACCATTTACCAAATAACCTGTAATAAAATTAATCAACACAATATATTCAGGCTCTGCCTGTATCCAACAACAAAATCATAACCCAATTAAAACTATCATAACTTCTCATACATACATTTAAAACCTCCGGTTTGAAATCAATGGCATAAACCAATCAAAAAAAAAATTAGTTTATAATCTATACCCGGTGCAAAATGCCTTAGTTCAGGAATCCACTAGAAAGTAAACAAAAAAAATATTAACACACCATGGTACACATCAAATAATAGCCCTTGAAGTTGGACACATCCTAGAGTCTTAACCTTCTTTGCAACATTTTCATAACTAGCATTGCTAATGAGAGAAAATGCAAGAAAAAATACATTTGCTCCACGATAACTCAAAGGCCGAATAATTATTCAATACTCTTGGAACAATGCTCCATTCAAATCACTGGATGACACATTTTCACATATTGAATAAAATAATAATAAAAAAGTGATAGGTCCCACTAAACACACCAATAATTGTGAAGTTAGAGCACCACCTAAGCTTACTCCAAGAACATTGAATATTTGCTTTCAAATGCCTTAATCTATTGTAATCCTCTTGGCCTGCTCCGTTATTAACAAATTAAACCCATAAGAAGAAATAAAAATGAGAAAGTGTCGAGCCATAAAAGAATATCTAGTTTATACACAGCTATATTTAAGGTTATCAGCAGTGTCCCATAAATCGAGATTGACTGTGCTCCCATCCACAACCACATTTGCACTAAAATTGTAAAAAACAGTTGGCACGTAATCCTGTTTCTCAATCCAAAAACATACATAAGATCAATGCCCAAGAGCTTATCTAGTTTCTTTCACAAAATATCAGTAAGATTTCAAAAGTAATAGCAAGATCATTCTCAAATACAGATTGCAAACTGACTTTTTTTCTCAAAGAATAAGCAATGCCACCATACAATAAGCAAACTGATCATTCTCAAATACAGACTGAATAAACTGTGATTATAACTTCAAGCAATACAATTTGTGCATATTGATTTAGAATCGAAAATTTCTAGCAAAAAGCCATAAACAAACTTCTTTAGATTTTCGCAACTTTTTGTTAAACAATAAGCTAGAAGTTGAAAAATAATTTCTAACAAACTCCTTTAAAGACTTTTAAAAAAATCAACATTTTACTCTCTTCAAGTTCATTCCCACATCTAGAAAGGATATTAATGAGATTCTGTAAGAGAACACGTCTTTCTCTTCTATCACGGAGGTTCATCAAAAATAGAAGATATTCAAAAGATAAAAAAGAAACATGGATAATTACACAACATTTCATAGAAAATGTCGGGAGCTCACCGTAGAGATTATGTTACTAGTATAGGGAATCAGCATGCAGGTTTTCCCGACAGCACCGTCACCGACCGTCATGCACTTTATGAACCTCGAGGCACTCATTCGCACCAGATCTTTGCCCGACTATCAAGAACCTCTCCCTGACTCTTCTTCTTCCACTTCTTCTTTAAGTTTGAGCGGCGGTGAGATAGTTCAACCTAACAATATAAGCAATTTTTAATAGATCATGATTTTTACAAAACCAAAACAAATACAAAACCAGAATATGCCATCTTATAAGCTATACAAAGTTCGCTATAAAAAACAAAAGAGAGCCCATTTCTTGAAGCAAAAGAGAGTTGTAGCTTCTCTTGCTAAAGCAAAGAGAAAAAATCCAATAAATAAGAAACAAAAGAACACCATTACAACTTAAGCCAAACTCAGATAACTCACATATAGCAAATATCCTTGTAAAAACACAAACACACATTAGTAGACAAAGAAAACTAACATTTTTCATAACAAAAAAATCCTAAAACATAGATGAATACAAACGTGTAAATTTATTCTTATTTCCGCGTGATCCAAACTCTAATTTATTGAAATTCAACTACAACACTCTTTTCTTGGTTGACAATTAAAAAAAAAACAAAAACAAAAAACAAAGAACTCATACATTAATAGACAAAGAAGGCAAACAACCATCTTGACGGACTAAAAAGGCACAACTCACTTTAGGTGTTAGAACCATTTTACAATTATGATAATAGGTTTTAGAGCATCAAAAAGAAATCTATTTAGGTGAGATTGCTAGGACCTTTTATTTGAACATCTCAAACTAAGTGTGCTTATAATTTTTTGCTTATAGTTTTTGATTTTAAATCAACAAATACAAATTCTACTACTTGAAGTTATAAATTTACAATTTCAATAAATACTTGTAACTTTTGTTTGAAATTATAATAACATATTTTCAATTATACTCTATATGTTCATACTTTTAGTTACATCAAACATCCTCTGTGCCTCAATTGAGTTTGATAACCTTTCCTATTGGTGTTTCATATTAATGTATGTTTCTTTTCTTTTGACCTTCACAGAGATGTGAAGACACTCATAATTGAAATGCTTCAAGCTACAAAGCCTCAAGTTAATTGATTGTACTTATGAAGACTGAGGAGGTGTGATTCAAGTTCCTATTAACATTTTTCTTTGGGCAAATTACACTGATGTTCCCTGACAGTTCAATAAAAAACAACTCGCTCTTTAATTTTGGAATAATTACATTGACCTCCCTTCAATTAACGGCAAAGAAAGCAAAAGTGCCGAACTAACAGATGATATTACACTTTAACCCTATATCATTTGCAAATGTAAAATTATCATTTCATATCATAACCCTATCTTCACTTCTTCTTCTTCTCTCTTCGACTGCCCCCTTCGCCTCCCTAATTTCGCGCCGCCTGGTGAGCACATCACAACCACCCACACCTGCTACAAACAGCTATCATCACCACCATATTCACCCACTGCCCATCTACTTCCACTTGCAAGCACTCGATCAACTGTTACCACCACCAATATCCGTCACTCCCTGCACATACCACTGCTATTCCACAGCCCCACCACTCATGCCCATGACCAGAACACCATTGCCTCTGCCAATGATCTTCCACCGTTAATCTTGTCGTTCCCTTATCCCAGTGGAAAAAACAACTAAATCTCAAAGCACATCAAAAGCCAAATCTGCTAACAACCTAGATTCCAAACCCCCAGTACAGACTGTATTTTAGTGATTTCTACAAGAAAACTATTTTTAAAACCCAGAAAACAACCTTTAACAGTCTTCCTCTATTGCAAACAATTCTCATCCCTTAACTGATCCTACTAACAGCACCAACGATCACTACTTCGAAGACCAAACCATTGACCTACAGGCTACAACCACCTTGCAATTACTATTTAGGACCCACCCCTTCCTTACGCAAAGCTATCTCTCTAATTTTCCTCTTGCAAACTATTCTTACTCCTGGTCTCCTGTCCACACTCCCCATCTGCGCCTTAATTGTGGAATGGTTGTGGGAGGAGAAATTGTTTGATGTGGAAAGTTGTGACCAAATGGTGGTGGTCTGGCAACCAAAAAGAGTGAGGGAGATTAGAGACAGACGCATACAGAAAAAAATAAAAAGGTTCATCTTGATGAAAGGATCTGGAATGCCTGAATCAAGTCCTCATTGTTAAAGAACGCAAAAACAATGATGAGATTCAAAAAACTAGCAAGGAGTTGATTAGTGTAAAAACCTAGAACTTAAAAGTGTCCAATTGGATAAAATTCAAAAAAAGAGCCTAGAAATTAGAGTATAACAAAATAAGCTGAGGATATAAACCTACTATTTCTGAAAAAAAAAGCAAGAATAGGATTTAGCAAAACCATTTGTATTCTTCACATTAGTTTGATCGACATTGAGAAATGTCCCAAAAAGATTAATTTAACTCGGGACAATTTGCAAAGGTAACAAAGGTATTATTGAAGGACTACACTTAAAGGTATCAATTTCATATTTTGTAATTACAATAAAAGGACTACACTCAAAGGGCTGCACATCATTTGTCTTTGTACATAGGTTCTAAATTTGGCATTCACAAAAAAAATTTCAATGTTTTGAACGAAACTTATTCATGTCAAAGTATCTTCAAGATTTATTTGATAAATAAAAGCCGAAGACAAAAATTATCTTAAATCTAAAATTCTATTGAATGCAATTGTCGTGTTTAACGATTTAGCTAACCGTTTGTCGAAGCAACTGACCTATATGTTCATCAATTGAGAAAGGTACAACTTATCCCTACATAGTGTGTGGATTAGTTGTAGATATTAGAGAGTTTATGATGCCAATATAAATTCTAGCAAATTTGGGGGGGAGGACAATAATTTAATTGAGCTACACTAACAAATTAGTCTAAACCATTGTAAGCACAATGATCATGACCAGTGAAATAAATGTTAGGTTGTGAAATTAAGGACAGTGCTAAAACATTGAAAACCAATGCTCTTTTGAATCTCTTTTGAATCTAAAAAAACTCTAGGTTTTTAATAACTTCTGAATCTAAAAAAATACACACAAACGCGAGAGAGATTTATCCTTCTTCTCATTTTATCTTTTCTCCCACATTTCTTTTCTCTCTTCATTTAAAATCTCTCTCTCTCTCTCTCTCTCTCTCTCTCTCTCAAATCAAATTTGTTTCTATTTCTTTTTATTTCAATTTTTTTATATCTCTTATCAAAAATCCATTTTAAATGCATGTGCTACAAAAAAAATATAGTTGATTTTGTATATTTTAATCAACATCAAACAATTCAAACCAAACTGGTTACAATTTTGGACAATAACACTCCTGTACACTCTAGACCAAAAACAAACAAAACAAATAAAGCCATTATGAAATTTTAATTCCTAGCTAAAGTACTTCTATACAATGATCCATTCGATATGGTTCGAAATGCAGACTTACAACAAATTAAATGGAGTGAGTGAAAATCTCTGATGTTCGCATGTTTTTCTTTTTTTCTCTCTTTTTCGTAGACAATATTCTTTAAGTTCTTAAATTATGAAACCTATCATTCGCAAGTAAATCCTTCAAAGAAAAAAAATGAATTTGATTTCTAGTGATGCAGAACCCATCACCCTTTATAGGTAAAGTGGCAATAAATACAAATAAACTCTATAGAGAAAAATCTAAGAACCCATCTCTCTTGCCCGACAACCAACAATGATTTTCAGTGGGTGAAGCTTTGCCCCGAACGGTTTTTTTTCATACACAAAAAATACAGAGAAAAGAGAGAAGAAAACCCTTCCACCAAATGGACATTGAGTTCCCACCAAATGGATCCATCTAGTGTTTTTTGCCTTTTGCTTCCCTTCCCACTAAACTCTTTCCACCAGAACACCATTATGCCACTGAAAGCGAAGAGACCAAGTATAAATAATTTTTACATATATCTTCTCTCTGGGTCCATTTTTTTTATATCTTTCCTTCCCACTAAACCCATCTGGACCTATTTTTTTCTATAGCTTCTCCTGCTTAAGCTTTTTCTTCGCATTGGAACTCTTGCAAACAAAAATTAGCCAAGTGGAAACAAATTCTACACTTACAAATAAGCTCATACTAAAAATTATCATGGATGCCATGATATAGATTCATAAACAACTGAAGAATATAGATAAACTATAGTTGTGAATTTTGTGGAGTAAAACAGAAAATAAATAGCAAATCAAACTGCTAGCGTTTAATACAAACTTGTGCCTAATATCCACCTCTCTACAAAAAATGAGTAAAAATCAGGAATCCCAAACAGGAAATGGACGGAAATTGTTAGTGCAAAATTAGAAAATAAAATACCTTCAAGAAGATGGTGAACAGCAGTGATCGTCGCCGATTAGAGAGAACACAGTGAGCTTGGCGGTGGGCGGCAGTGAGAGGCGCGCCAAACTGAGTGAGGTCGATAGTGATCGGCGCCGATGAGAGAGATCGGAGAGCGACGGTGAGCGAGAGATCGTATAGGCGCCAATCTAAGTGAGATCAGCGTGATCAGCGGTGTTCGGCGCTAATGAGAGAGATTGGAGAGCGGCAGTGGACGAAGGTAAGCGAGAGATCGGAGAGGTGCTAGTTGGAGTGGGAGGATTCAGAGACAAGGCGAATGAGAGAGAGAGGCTGAGAGAAGTGGTGGTGAGAGGATTTCTAAGCGATGGAACGGCGACATGTGGAGCGGCAATGTTAGTAGCGCCGAACTCATCAGAGAGAGCTGAGACGGAGAGAGATCAGAGAGACAGAGTGAGAGAGAGATCAAAGACGGGAGACGAACTGAGAGGTAGATCGAGGGAGACAGAGAGAGCGTGTGAGAGAGAGGAGTGATGATCAACCGTTAGATTGATTAAAAGAATATCAGCCCTTCGATTAAAAGACAAATGTCCCATCCAACCTAGGTATCTTGTTATATAGATTTTACAAAATTTATACTATATCAATTTTTAAAAAAAAGTCATAAATGAATAATTGAAATATAAGGAGACTAAAAATTACTTGCAATTAGCGTCTAGGCCCACCCGATGCGTGTGCAACAATATAATAAGATATAATTATTTGTAGTTATTTCTTGATATGTAAATTACATGTAGATGACATAAATTTCAACAAATCAGTACAAAATCAAATCCCCTCTTCTAATTTTTTTCCCTTCCAACATGGGTGGCAGGCAAAATCAAAACCAAATCAAGAGCAACTTTGGATATAAATGCAGAATGGTATTCTTATCAAAGAGCATATCAAATGCATCTACAGCCACCTTAGATATAAATAAGTCGTGCCCTTCAAATGATCCATAAAGTATTGACCTGGCAAGAAGAATACAACTGACTAAAAAACATAATAAAGAATCTGAAAATCATGTTAACCATTGAGTTTCGCTATTTTCTCATTTTCTTCTCCAAATTTGTTTACAAAGCCATACCATATGACCTATCTTAATCTCTGCTTATTCTAATCCTATGGCATCTCCACACTATTTATTTTTTAGATTTTGCTCTTTTTCTTTTTATCACCCAAAACATACCACTTAGTCCATCAATGATTACGGTAAGACCATATAACAGTTCAATGTTAATAAAAAAAAATGAACATCTAATAGCAATAAAATTACGTACAAAGTAGTTACAGAAGTACACCTACAAAGCAAAACAAAATTTGAACATAAAAACACTTTTAAACTAAATCAATCACATCCAACACACAACTTTCCCACCATTCACTTTTAGTAAATGAACTGAATAAATAAAATAAATTACAATATCCATTTGCACAATCTAGATAAAGGAATGTATTAAAAAAAACATGAAACAATTTTGAATATTTCATCCAAGAGTGAATGACAATCAAATAAGAATCAAATTGGTTAGGCCAACCTTAAATAAAATTCACACTTCATATCAAGCACAACCAACTCCTAAGGCAATTATTTGACAACTAAACACTAATAACACTTAAAAAATCTCTCAGTTAATAATAATTAAAATTTTCAACACAACAAAGAGTCTCTTCAAGTTTTTTTTCTCTTTTGCTCCTGTAGATTTATAGCAGAGAAACCTGATGAAAAAAGAAATTTCTAGTCTTTTTCTACTCAACAATCGACTCAAGAGAGAGGAATCCTCTCCGACGGAGACAAATGAAGTCAAATTCCTTGGATTTTAATATCTGTAATGTGAAATTTACAAAGATTTTCACTGTACCAAAGAGAACTCACCGATTTGAAGAGATGCTTGAAAATCTGACAAACCCTGCAAATTCAACTCAACAGAAAGAGAAACCTGATAAGATTAAAAGGAAAACGAAGCACTCGGGAGCAACGAAATCGAAAGCAGAGAAATGAAAGAAAAAAAGAGAGAAATTTGAGAATTCCCTGAGAAAATGGAAAAAATCTGAAGGATGCCACGAAAATGAGATTAAAATAATCTAATTTTTTAAATAACCAAGATTATTGTTCCTAATTTTGATCTCACTTTTGATATGAAAATGAGATTAAAAACATTATAGGAATGTTCAAAGAATTACGCCCTGACTTTCGATTCTCCAAAAACAATCTCGATCTCACTTTTCATATAAAAATGATATTAAAAAGAACTGAAAGATTAAAACAACTTAGCAGCAAAAACAATGGGTATAAAAACCTATCACTTTGCATTAAATACACTTGTCATTTGAAACGACGGGTATAAAAACCTACAAGACCGTCATTTTCATCTTTTTATCACATGTATATTACTCCTTCCTTTAGTCGGTGTTATTTTTTACTAATCTTTTGTTTTGTTTAACAAAGTGGAAAGAAATAGATCGAATCAGAGAAAAATAGATAGTGTTATCCTTCAAATCTCACTTTTCAGATTTTTTCAAATTAGAGAGATTTAGAGAGAAAAAATTATAGGTGATTATTTACGTTATATATATATATTATCTAAATTGCTTATTTAAAAATAAAAGAAGTAAAAAATACTAATAATAAAAAATTTATTTTCATAAAATAATTAATACTATTTTTTTTCTTTTACTAAGTCTATTCAAACTGGAGAAAAATCTTTTTCTTTTATCTCTTATTAATTCAAACAAAAAAATATAATTATTTTTTTCTTTTATTTTATAATTTAAGAAGAAGCAACACAATTTTTTTCTTTTTTTTCCTTTTATTAATAACCAAAGGGGCGTAAAACCGCAAAGAAAATCATGATCACTAAACATGAAAAACAGTGAAACCATCATAACGGCATAAATCAATGATTTCTCAATCTAAAATCACTCTCATTACAAGAAAAAAAATAGAACAATTAAAGTTTTGTAAAGACGGGCATTTAATTTTGATCAATATTTGTATTTACATATCTCAATTTCATTAATCAAAAGGACCAAAAAACCTAAGAAAATAATAAAAACATGAAAAAATTCGAGAATAAAAACGGGGCCTAAAAGTTTTGCGTTAAATCAATCAGAATCGAAGCCATATGTTAAGAGACCTACCAGAAAGTAATGGTTCAGAAACCTCTTAGACAATCTCGATTATCACAATATAAGATTTAACTATTTTTAATTATTTTTCCCTTTGCTCAGTCTCAACCTCAATCTCACTTTGCATTGATAAGATTTAACTATCATATGAGAATGTTGTGGATTTCAAGTCAAAACTTGACTAAACCCAACTCACACGTTTTGTTGGTGAAGAACACAAACAAGTCACAAACGAACACCAAATAAAAAAAAGAACGAAACAACCAAAGATGCACAACACAAGATTTAATGTGGTTCGGCAATAGTGCCTACGTCCACGGACTCACACTCGTATTATTAATATTGGGATTACAAAAGGAGACAAAGTTCTTGAGAGAGAACTTCAGAATAACAGAAGAAAGAATGAACAACTATCAGGCTGCTGCAAACCCTAGTAGCTATAAAACAGGCACCCTCGGATAGACCGCTTAAGCGGTCTATCGGGCAGTCTTATACCACCCTCGGTTTCTTCAACTGCAGACACCACCGCTCGAGCTGTCAACCCCAAAACTGGATTTTTCTTAACTCTCAACAATTCTCCCACTTGAAGTAAAACCACTCCAAACCTTGTGCAATCCTGAAGTCCCAAGACCCGTGTGAGCCAACCCTTTGTCTTCTTAGGTCGAAGACTTACAAAAGCTAAACTATCCTTCAACTTCTCCACTGTTACAACCTTTGTGAACATGTCTGCAGGATTTTCGTTCGTATGAACCTTCTCCAGATTGAACTATCCCTCTTCCAGTTGAGACCGAATAAAGTGATACTTTATATCAATATACTTTGTCCTTGAATGAAATGTCCAGTTTTTTGCCAAGTGTATAGCACTCTGACTGTCGCTATACAACTGGCGCTGGTCCTGACCTCTTTCCAATTCTTTTAAGAAATCCTTTAACCAGATTAGCTCTTTACACACTTCAGTGGCTGCAACATATTCTGCCTCGGTGGTAGAGATTGTTACTATCTTTTGTAACCTAGAAACCCAGCTTATCGCTGCACTACCCAGGGTAAATACATACCTTGTTGTACTTTTTCTGCTGTCAATGTCCCCAGTTAGGTCTGAATCTACGAACCCTTTCAGCTGATTCCCCGAGCCCTCATAACACAAAACATATCCCGTGGTACCCCTGAGATACATCAGAATCCACTTCACTGTTTTTCAGTGCTCCTTGCTCGGATTTGACATGAATCTACTCACAACTCCTACAGCATAAGCAATATCCGGCCTCGTGCAAGTCATGGCATGCATCAGGCTACCTACGGTTGACGCGTATGGTACATTTTCCATGTAGTTCCTATCTTCATCTGTGATAGCTCCATGTTCCTTTGAAAGTTGAAGTGACTTCCCAAAGGTGTGCTAACAGGCTTAGCACCTTCCATGTTAAAACGCTGCAGAACCTTTTCAACATACTCCGACCGCAAAAGCTTTAACTTCTGACTCTTTCTGTCCCTGCTAATTCTCATCCCGAGTATCCGTTTAGCTTCTCCCAAATCCTTCATGGCGAATTCCTGGGACAATTGTGCCTTGAGATTTATAATC
Source organism: Heliamphora pulchella (assembly GCA_032270985.1). Classification (NCBI taxonomy): domain Eukaryota; kingdom Viridiplantae; phylum Streptophyta; class Magnoliopsida; order Ericales; family Sarraceniaceae; genus Heliamphora; species Heliamphora pulchella. The sequence goes on from JAULJZ010055899.1 coordinate 11,542, forward strand.
TCATCCATGCTGGATCCTGCAATCAGCATGTCATCAACGTACCGTAAGAGAATCACATACGAGCTGGCAAACCTCTTGATGCAGCAACAATGGTCACCATGGCATCTGCTAAATCATATATCTATCATAAAGCTGTCAATCTGTTTATACCATTGCCTGGGTGCCTGTTTCAACCCATACAAGCTTTTCTTCAGCCTGCACACCATGTCCCCCTTCCCTTTAATTGAATACCCCTGTGGCTGCCGCATATAGATCTCTTCCTCCAAATCAATGTGGAGAAACGCTGTCTTGACATCTAGCTGCTCCAGATGCAAGTCTTCTGTAGCCACTATACTCAGAACTGTCCTGATAGTGGATATTTTGACAATTGGTGAAAATATCTCTGTGTAGTCAATTCCTGACTTCTGCTAAAAACCCTTGACCACCAATCTCGCATTGTACCGTTTGCTCCCATCAGCTTCTTCTTTTAGCCTGTAAGCCTACCTGTTTGCAATGCTGACTTACCCTTGGGCAATTGAACCAGATCCCAAGTCTTGTTAGATGACAGAGATTGTATATCTTCATCAATTGCACGCTCCCACTCGCCCTTTGCCTCTGTCTGCAAAGCCTCTTCAAAGTGTTCTAGCTCACCACTGTCTGTCAACTGCAGGTAGTGCAATGTAGGTGAATATCTAACTGTAGGTCTGCTTACTATAGTAGACCTCCTAATTGTGGGAGTTTGTGGCTCTACATGTGGAGTTGGCTGTCTGTTCACATCTCGGGATTTTAAGACTTTACTAGACAATTCCTCAAACTCAGCATAGTCTGATTTGTCTACTGTCTCATCCTTTTGATTCTGTTTGTTTTTATACAAAACTGACTCATTGAAAACCATATCCATACTCCTCACAACTTTTCTGCTTTCTGGATCCCACAGCCTGTAACCGTAGCTATCTGTACCGTAGCCAACAAACACACATTTTCGAGACTTGGGGTCTAACTTCTCCCTGTTTTCTGACTTAACATGTACATA
>JAULJZ010055910.1:0-12124 GCA_032270985.1 Heliamphora pulchella
AAAGCTAAATGATGAATTTTGTAAGAAAAATTGGTTATGTGACGAGTTTTGTAAGAAAATGGAAGTGATATTTGATAACTTTATGTGTTGCACGTCGCAAAATACCATTGCATGTCATGCATATATTTTCATCGTTAGCCATTTTTTCTTCGAGTCTCGGCTCATGTTATTTAACAACATTTCAGGTGATCGTGAGGATCGAGTTATTTTTTGGAGGAGTGTGCAATGAGACCTCGTTAGGTCGTCATCTTTGAAGACTCTTGGAGCTTGCTATAGGGTGTAACGATAGGGAGTTTTGTTTATCGTATGATAGTTTGATAGTAATTTGTTTGTAAGGCCTTTAGGTCAAGAGTACATTTATTGTGTGCATGAGAGGACATTTGGGTTGGTTTGTATGTTTTTCAATAGGTAGACGTCAGTTTCTAATGGTTTGGGAAGTGTTTTAAGATGTTTTGCATACTCATTTATTCCTAAATCTTTTGTACGGATAGCATGAAAGGTTACTTTTGCAATTATTTTGATATGAGAAGTCACATTTTGATAATAAAGTCAGGATACTGTCCAGAGCTGGACCGCTTGATGGACCGCTCGAGCGTTCTATCAAGCGGTCATGTGAATCTCTCGGTTTCTTTGTTTGTGGGTAAAAATGCTACAACTGCAGAGAGACCACTTGAACGGTCTTTTTTTTGTGCCTTTTAGCTTTAAAACCTGTTTTCCAAGGGGTGTTTACTTAAAGTTTTCAAACTTTTTTCGAGTAATTTTTAACTTCAAATCACGGGTTCTTTGGGTAAGATATTTCTCTTTTGGAGTTTTCTCTTCCGAACCATTGGAGTTTTTAATGGTTAAGAAATCACGGTATTACATAGACAGGAGTACGTACTAGGAGAAGCTTTAGATATCACCTTGAAAGACACCGTTAGAACCCTGCAACTTCATCCTTATATATCATTTTCTCATTTACCCCAAGCCCTTGTGTCAACCTTTTGAAGTTCTTTTGCATGTCCTTCCTTCTTATATTAGTCCTCAACGGTACTTTCAAGTGTCATTCGTCGGTAACCTTTATGCATCAAGTCTTGTTGGTAACCCTATTAGAAATTTAATCCCAAAAAATACCCTTGTCCTCAAGTTTTCATGCCTCGATAATTACTGGTATTCGCATTTGATTATCCTCCAATTCAACCAATCATCCTTAAACTAACTCTTCTTTTGTAGAATTCGATATCAATTTTTTGTTAATTACCCGTTCCAAACATTCAACATTGATAACATCTTTTGCCATCGTTCATTTTCTCTCGATTCTGAAACCACAATCTGATGTAGTAATTTTGTGAATTTTGTGTACACTTTTAAAATCTTTACTAGGGAAGTAGACTTGGATACTTGAATTGAAGTGCGTTAAGCTGATGTAACTTTAAGGCAAATATCTAGTTTGACTACCCATTGCTTAACTTCTCTTTATCAGAATCTGGTTGTACTAGATTAGTTTGAAGGACATTTGTTTAAGTATTGTTTGATTTTGGAGCATCCCATTCTTTCATATCTTTGGCATATATGCAATCTCTGCCCTTGGAACTTGAAGTGTTAGAGCAGACTCTAAGCGTCGATACACCCTTAGAATATTACATGCGAGAAGACTTTGTTTGTAGAACGTGCACGTTAAGAGTACCGACACCCTTATGTCATGTGACTTGCGAGACATGGATCTTAACGAATACGACGTGATTCTTGAAATGGACTAGCTCTCTGGACATCACGCTATCATCAATTGCCAATAGAAGAAGATATGGGCACGAGTAGAGAATGGCACTATCATACGATTTCAAGGAGAACGACGTGAAAACCTGACATTGAGTAACGTGAAGGTATGTAAATCAAGTAACTTCAACAGAAGATTAGCTAACATGCTCATCGATACAATGCCCTGTCAGCCATTGAGTTTCCACGAGTTGTATGTAGATACAAGGACGTAACTTCGAAGAAAGCTCAGTAGAGATACAAAGCAAGGTGCTCTAGAAGAAAAGCAATTCTGTTAATAAAAGAGCTCTAGAATAGCACCACAGAAGTGAGAAAGCTAACTTCAAGACGAAAAGGCACAATGCTAGTAAACTATCCCCAACCTTTGACACTATGAAGTACGAGACAAAATTTTGGAGACGAAATTTGTTGAAGGGGGTAGTTTGTAACGACCCAGTTCGGACCCTAGTTGTAACAACATGATTGATAATAACCCATGTAAAGACCTAGCCCTAATCCTAAGTATAAGTGACGGATAGCCCATGAAGCCATATAATAGAGAAGAGGTTCGAAACCCTAACTCAACTCGAAAATCCTAAGTTCGATCTAGAAACCCTAAGAAGGTCCAAAGCTCAAGCAACAAAACCTTAACACCCGGAGAACCTCCCAAGTAATTATCATGAAATAATGAATTAAAAATAAAAATCTTCATAATTATGGTAAAATGACCGTTTTGCCTCTAGTACAGTAAAAAGTCTAAAAAATATAAATTTTGACACATGGACACTCTAAACTAAAGATTTAAGTAAAATTAAGTAGCAAGGGATAAGATAATATCAAAAATAACAAAAATACCCCTTAGTGGCTGACCACCTTGTGAGTTGTGCCAAAAGTAGCTTTTTACTTTCTTTTATGCTTAAAAAGATGAGAAAAGTGTCCAATCAAGTATTATGATGATCCAACACTTGTTGAACAAGTAATATATATAATAATATAATATTATAGACTAACAAAAGCAAACAAATTATTATTGAAATTCATACACACTAAAATAAGTCAAAAAGTCATATTTTGTCAAACTAGCTTAATTTGACTTAAAAGACTATATCTATTTAATTAATTGTTATAAAAACTATGATAATTTATGGGAACACTAAATTTATCATAAACATACTAAAATAATAAGTTTAATTAGAAAACGACACCAAAAAAAATATCAAATTAACTTTTAAAAATATTTTCTTGCACAAAAGGGCACACAAACGAAGGTAAAACCCCTTGATTGATGTGGGATCATATTTTTGTCTCCCCAAATTGACCTCAGCTGTATTCTCTCCATCAAATCTGATTTGTTTCCTCAAAACTTGCACCAAGTCTCATCAACCCATGTGATATGCAAAGAAAAGGACTAAAATTTCATTATTTTGTTCCCCCTTTGTTCCCTAACCTTCTCTTATAAATTAAGCCAAACACACCTTTCTCCTCTACACATTTTCGGCCAAGAGGGGGTGAGGGACCAGACCTTCATAGTTCTTGAGTGGTCATATAAGTTTGAGAGAAAAATGAAGGAAAAAGAAGGAGAAGAACAATAAGGAACCAAGGAGAGGTGTTTTTCTAAAGCTAAGGCCTTCCATCCTACCATCATTTGAGCCCTCAAACAAGTAAGTGAAATCTCTAAACATTATGTCAAATATCACTCAAATATCCCTCAACTCATCTCTTCATACACTTTAAAAATCGACAACCGAAAACAAACCGAAAAAGGCGTCGTAGTTGAGAAATAGGGGCTGTTGTGTTCTTGAATGATATGATATGTGTTTTTGTGTTGTTATTTTTGAGTTTGATGACTTAAAAGTGTCCTGCAACTTTTATATTCTAGTCTAAAATAAAAGCATGGAAAGAAATGGGATAAAACCTTGACATATCATAAGTAGGAGACTTGAGCCTATAAGGACTTGATTTTTGAGAACTTGAATATTTCTGCCTTGATCTTTGGAACTCCATAACTCAACGTAGAGATTAGTTTTAATCATGTTTTTTATGTCCAGATTTAGCTTGTTGTTCTATCTTTCATCCAAAGTTCGTTTTAACTCATTTGAATAAGTAGAACTCAAGATATTGCAATTCTACCAAAGTGCGTTATTTTCGGACTAGTTGACACTACCGACCTTAAAACCCTAGTTTACAATAAGATCCGAGCTTTGGCCAAAACATAAAAGTTGTAGTTAGCATGTATATATAACGACCCACTGAACATGAGCACAAACTATTGAGTTTTGATAACTCTAAACCCATTTGAAACTCTCTATTGTGTTTTAGCCCTTAAAGAACACTTATGTCATATACTTTTGTATAGCCAAGAACCCCTATTTTTAGTGACCTACTCCAAATGTGGTTTACATGAACATTGTAGGTAACATGTTGAACTACGTTTTGTCCAAAAATAAGATCTAGATACCTTGGGAAGGTCCCTCAAAACGATTTCAAACTCTCTGTCCAAGACTGGCTCTGTTGAGTTTTGGTGGCTGAGAGAACCTATTTTATAAAATGGCCAAAAACTCTAACTTACTTCAAATAGATACCCTTAGCACTAAACATGAAACTCATAGGAGACATGTTTAACTAGAACATATCCAAAAATAGGCTCACTTGAACTTGATTTGAAATCCCAAAACTGTGACCACCAGAGGCGTATTTTCGGTAGAATTTTGAGGAAGGTGCTGAACCGTTTTCGCTTAGAATGCTTTACTCACCCATTTGCCTTAGGTTTTGGACTTAGTGTTAAATATAAGAGTTGTAGAAAATATTTTTTTTTATCTAAATGATGTTTAAAATCATAACTTGATTCCAACTTTAGATGTTCCAAAATCTAGCTGTCCTTTTAATTTTAATACTCAAATGTTGGCCCCTTTAAGTTGTTAAGTGTGATTCAAGTACCATTTACTGTGAGACTCGAGTTTTATATGATAATTGATTTGTGCTAGTTGATTAGTATTTTTAAGTGAATGTACGATGATTAGAGCTCATGCCATCAAGTTTGAATTGTATCTTGATAATTGTCACTTGTATCCTAGCATATTGGAGTCTATTTATATAAAATGTTGTTGGATGGGTTATTTTGAATTGTCCTTCTTGGTTCTAAGTCTAGGGCGTCCCTGGTTCCCATTTTTGTAAATATTTTGGAATATATTTCCCTTGTACGTACACCCTGGGTGCATCCCCGGTGTTTGAAATGGTTTATCATGGATATTGTTGCGTACCATTGGTTCGTCGCTAGCATTCTGGTTTTGATAACTTAAACATTGGGTTGATACCAAGCGAACATCTTGGTCTTAATATGGGTAACCCTGTGACAAGTCCCATCACGGCACTAACAATAAGTCCCTGAGGCGGCAATAATAACTAGTTACTTCACAGTAATGACAATAAGTCCCTAAAGCAATGAAAGGCAACGACAATAAGTCCCTTCACGGCAATGACTATAAGTCCCTGAAGCCATGAATGACAATGACAAAAAGTCCCATCACGGCAATACCAATAAATCCCTGGTGCAATATACAGCAATGACAATAGGTCCTATCACGGCAATAACAATAAGTCCCTGGTGCAATATACGACAATAACAACAAGTCCAATCACGAAAATGACAATAAGTCCTTGGTGCAATGAGAGAAAATGAAAATAAGTCCCAAAGTGGAACTCCTATTTTTATTTTTGATGAATGTCGAGTTGGACACTTGCATCGCATCTATTGCATCATATACTTGTATACTTGTTCTTATATATGCTTGCCATGCTATAATTGTCAAATTTGTTTGTCTCCTTGACTTTAATTTATATTGGATGTTATATGATATGCGTTGTAGAATATTTTGTTGGGAGTTTGGTTAGAAGGTTTAATGAGTTTTTTTTTGGGCTTTGGCTCATGGCATTCGTGCCACAGGTGAGGAGGAGTTCTTGGAGAGAGTCGTCTTAGAGGACGAAAAAGAATTTGAAGAAAATAGTGAGTACCAAGAATATGTGGAGCCTGTTGATGAATTCTGAGGATTCGAGACCTTTATTTTTTTGTTCTTTTTGATCAGTTTTCCCATGCTTATTGTAATTTTTGAAATTTCTTGATGAAATTGTAAACGCTAGTACCTTTTAATCAGTTCAAACTCCTTTATGATGTAATATTTAAAGTATATAAATATGAATGAATGGCTAGAATATCCCTTTATTTATATTTATGTATGTCTTGACGTGCCCAGAGGACAGAGTGTCACAGCAAAGCATGCTTGAAATTCTCAAGTGTGTCCACACCATTGAGAAGTTGAGTCGACACCTTAACATCTTTGCTTAAATTATTTTAGGAACTCAGTTGAGTCGACACCAAACTAGTTTGGGTCGACACCTTTAGTATTAGACCGGGATCTACATTGAGTTGACACCAATGCAGAATGGGTCAACACCAAAGAAAAATGGGCCAACACCAGTACATCATGCCATTTCCCATCACCAACTCAAAAGCGTCGACACCAAAGATTTATGAGTTGACACAAAGGTCTCATTCAGAAACAAGAATTTTGGGTCGACACCAAATGAAGATGAGTCGACCCCAAAACAACTGAGACTGCTTATGATTTTTTGAGTCGACACCAGAATGAAGATGAGTCGACTCTAAAAGTCTCGAGGCTACTGCAATTTCAAGGGTCGACACCACAATGCTTTTGAGTCAACACCGAAATTTCAGTAACTAATCTGGCAAAATGGGTAAACACTAATGAAGATATGAGTCGACCCAATGCCCCACTTGAAAATCTGAAGAAATGCATGAGGTCGACACCAAATGTTCCATGAGTCGACAACACTACGTGGGTGAGAAAAATGCATAAATAAGATCGATACCAACGAAGAACTGAGTCGACTCAATCACTTGAAGAACCAATCCCTAGATATTTTGTGTCGACATCAAAGGACTTTGTGTCGACACCTGTGATGAATTTCAAATCTCGCGCTGGTTCCAACGGTATAATTTTAGAGCATTAATTACCTCCACCAACCCACCATAGGTCATTTACTTTAGATAACTATATAAGGAGTAAAATTTCAGAGAGCTTTAAACTTCTGGACACTATTCTATTGCTTGAATTTAAAACTCAAGATCTTCAAGAAGCATTTACTACTCATTTAATCCTTCAGTCGATTCTCACACTTCCTTGCTCATTTATTTCTAATCATTTGTAAGAAGTGTTAGCTAGTAAATCCTTGATTCTCTCACATTTATTGTAATAGAGAGTGAGTCATCCTTGATCCTTTAAGAGGGTGAGTGAACTTCTTAAAGAAGAGCTCAAGAGAGTATAGAAAAATAGGAAATTATTTTGTAGGAACTTAAGATTGTAAAGGCTTTTGAATGCGCCCGTAAAGTATTCGATCGTAGTGGATATTTTCACAGGGAGTCTTGAGGAGTAGACGTAACCTTGGAAGAAGCTGACCCACTATAACTCTTGGTGTCTGGTTCACACTCTCTCTCCCTAATCTCTATAATTTTCTTATTGCTTTAATATCTGTCATATTTGCTTGCGAAATTAAAAGGCTTTGAAAAAGGCTTCGGAAAATATTTTTAAAATTATTATTATTGTTTTAAAACCTGATTCACCCTCTCTTGGGTTACCTGAATTAACAAGTGGTATCAGAGCTTAGGCTCTTGTTTTGACTTAACCGTCTAAAAGTATATGTGGCAACCACCAGTATTTGACCTATTTAGCTTGAAGGTCTGTCCACTAACAGACCCCTTTTGTTCAATGGAACAAATTATAATTATTGAAAAGCTAGGATGAGAATTTATATTCTGGCCGTAGACTTTGACCTTTAGAGAGTCATTATGAATGGACCAAAAATGCCTACCAAGACAGTAGAAAGGGCATCTATCCCAAATCTTAGAAATTAATGGACTGAGCCTGATATAAGAGAGATACAAAAAATTGCTAAGGCTATGAACTTTCTGTATTACTCTCTTGACCTAAATGAGTTCAATAGAATTTTCACCTGTGATACTGCCAAAGAGATTTGGGATAGATCTAAGGTCACCCATGAGGGAACAACCCAAGTCAAAGAATCTAAAATAAGTATGCTTGTTCATAATTATGAGTTGTTTAAGATGAAGTATGATGAAACTATTTCTGAAATGTTCACTAGATTCACTTATATCATTAATGGACTGAAATTACTTGGCAAGATTTATTCTAATGCAGAGATGCCTAAAAGTTGGGAAGCTAAGGTGACTGCTATTCAAGAAGCAAAGGATCTTACTACACTTAGTTTGAAGGAGCTTCTTGGCTCACTTATGACTCATGAGATGAATATAAAGATGGTTGATGAAGATGATAGTAAAAAGAAAAAAGGAATATTTTTTAAATCTTCCATCTTGATGATGAATCTGATGAAGACTCCACAAGTGATGAAAATAAAGATCTAGCCCTCATCATAAGAAAGTTCAAAAGATTTCTTAGAAATAAAAAATAAAGAGGAAGGAGATACTTTAAGAAATATGGGCACAAAGGTGAGCCCAACAAGTTCAAGGGAGAATCAAGTAGATTCAAGAGTGATCCAAAGAAAGATGAGATCATCTGCTTTGAATGCAAGAAGCCTACACATATGAAAGCTGAATGTTCCCAACTCAAGAAGTATTTCAAAAAGAAATTCAAGAAGGTAATGTTGGCTGCATGGGATGAAAGTGAAGATAGTAGTTTCGAGGATGAAAAGGAGGAATATGATGTTGCTAATCTTTGCCTCATGGCCAATGAAGACAATGAGGTAGCCAATGACCCTTTTTCTTTAGAAGAACTTCAAGTTGTATTTGAAGATTTAGATGATGAATTAAGAAAATGAGTGCTAAGAATGTTATCCGTAAAAAGTTGGCTCTTACTCATTCTGAAATTGATGCTTTAAAAGAAGAAAAATATTCGCTGTCAAACCAAGTGTTTTCCTTAAAGAATAAAAATCAAATTTTAAATGAGAAGGTAGAAGACCATACAAATATTGTGCATAAGTTTACTATTGGAAAAGAAAACTTAGACAAATTACTTGGAATGCAAAAATATGTTTTTGACAAAGCTGGTATTGGATACCTACCAAAGAAGAAATAAAAGTTTTTGCGCAACATCTTTGTTAAAGCATCCTCAAATCATTCTAATGTTACTTGTTTTCATTGTTATGAGCATGAACGCACTGTCACACATTGTCCACATAGAAAGATTTTATGGTTTACCTGCAAAAAGGGTTTTGGGTTCTTAAGGGAACACATCGATATAGGACTAACAGCAAAGGACCCAAAAAAATTTGAATACTAAAAATCAAAACTTAATTTTCTTTGTAGGTGTGTCTCAAGTCCTCATTCAAAAAAAGAATGTGATATCTTAACAGTGCCTACTCATGATACATGATAGGTGACAAATCAATATTTGCCTCGCTCATGCTCAAAAATGGTGAATTTGTGACATTTTGTGACAATAATAAGGAAAAAATCATAGGAATTGGCTATATTAGTAAAATTTTTCCCTTTCTATTAAAAATATTTTACTCGTTGTTGGTTTAAAACATAACATTCTAAGCATAAGTCAACTTTGTGACTATTAGCCTAAGATTTTTTTAATTAGATTTTGATGATTTTAATAATTTATTTTCTTAATTAAATTAATTTTTAAATATTATATTTAATTATTTTTAAAAAGGTAAGCGTTGACACTACGTGACAAATGAGTCGACATCTTATGCCATTGGTGCTGACACTTTGCATCAAATTGGTTGACACTTAGTATTCTTGTGAAAAAGGTTTTGTATCGACACCAATTAATAATTGGGTCGACACCTTAAGGTAAAACACGCTTGAAATTCTCAAACGTGTCGACACAAATGAAATTTTGGGTCGACACCTTAATTCTTTTCCTTAAGATGTTTCAGGAACTAAGATGAGTTGACACCAAAAACTTTTGGGACAACACCTTCTGTATTGGACCGGGATTCATTTTGAGTTGACACCAAAGTATTTTGAGTCGACACCAAATGATCCTTCGGATTCCAGACTTTGGGTTTTGTGGTAGACACCAAATTCACGTGAGTCGACACCAAAACACCCTCCAGGAACAAAATGAGTCGACACCATAGAGAAATGGGTCAATACCGGAGTTACAAGTTATTTCCCAATTCTAGGTCAAAATGGGTCGGCACCAAAATTTTCTGTGTCGACAAAAATGTTCCCTTCAGAAACAAGAGATATGGGTTAACACCAAGCAAAGTTGAGTCGACACCAAAACAGTTGCGACTGTCTGAAAGTTTCTGAGTCGACACCAAACGAAGATGAGTTGACTCTAAAAGTCTTGAGGTCGACTGTAACTTTTTGAGTCGACACCAAAGAGATATGAGTCGATTCCAAAGTCTTACCTAGAAATACTGAAGAAACGCATGAGGTCGACACCAAATGATTCATGAGTCGACACCATTATGTGGGTTAGGTAAATGCAGAAATTGGGTCGACACTAACGAAGAACTGAGTCGACACAATCACTTGAAGAACCAAACCCTAGATATTTTGTATTGACACAAAATGGCTTTGAGTTGACACTTGCGACAGATTTCAAATCTCGCACTTGTTCCAATGGTTGGATCTCAGAGTATTAATTACCTCCACCAACCCATCAACGGTCATTTACTTCAAATGGTTATATAAGGAGTAAATTTTCAGAGTTTTAAATCTCTGGACACTGTTCTATTACTTGAATCAAAAGCTTAAAATCTTCAAGAAAGCATTTATTTCTCATTTACTTCTCCAGCCGATTCTCACTCTTTCTTGTTCATTTATTTCCATTAATTTGTAAAGAGAGTGAGTTAGTGAATCTTTGATTATCTCATTTATTGTAATAGAGAGTGAGTCACCTTTGATCCTTTAAGAGAGTGAGTGATCCTCTTTAAAGAAGAACTCAAGGGAGATTAGAAAAACATGAAATTATTTTGTAGAATCTTCTTGAGGCTGTAAAAGGTTTTTGAATGCGCCTGTGAAGCATTCGATCCTAGTGGATATTCTCAACGGGAGTCTTGAGGAGTAGATGTAGGCTTGGAAGAAGCCGAACCACTATAAATTTTGGTGTCTGGTTCATTTTCTCTCTCCCTAACCTCTTTAATTTTTTTATTGCTTTACTACCTGCCATATTTGCTTATGAAATTAAAAGGTTTTATAAGAGTTTTTAAAATTGGTATTATTATTTTTTTAACCCAATTCACCCCCTCTTGAGTTGCCTGAACTGACAATTGGCATCAGAGGTTGGGCTCTTGTTTTAATATAATCATCTAAGATTTTTTATGGCAACCACCAGTATTGGACCTATTCAGTTTGAAGGTCAGTCCATGAACAGACCCTTTTTGTTCAATGGAACAAATTACAATTATTGAAAGGCTAGAATGAGAATCTACATTCAAGTAGTAGACTATGACTTTTGAAAGATTATTATACATGGACCCAAAAAACCTACCAAGACTGTTGAAGGGCCAACTGTCCCTAAACCTGAGAGTGAATGGACTGAGACTGATATAAGAGAAATATAAAAAAATGCTAAGACTATGAACCTTCTATATTTCTCTCTTAACCCAAATGAGTTCAATAGGATCTCCACCTGTGACACTGCCAAGGAGATTTTGGATAAAGTTGAGGTTATCTATGAGGAAACCAACCAAGTCAAGGAATCTAAAATTAGCATACTTGTTCACAATTATAAGTTCTTTAAAATGAAGCATGATGAAATTATCTTTGAAATGTTCACTAGATTCATTGAAATTATCAATGGACTAAAATCTCTTGATAAGGTTTACTCTAATGCAAAAATGGTGAGAAATATCCTAAGATGCATGCCTAAGAGTTGGGAAGCTAAAGTCACTACCATTCAAGAAGCAAAGGATCTCACTACTCTTAGCTTGAAGGAGCTTATTAGTTCACTCATGACTCATGAGATGAATATCAAGATGGATGATGAAGATGATAGCAAAAAGAAGAAATGAATAGCTTTCAAATCTTCTATTCTTGATGACGAATCTGATAAAGACTCCTCAAATGATGAAAATGAAGACTAGCCCTCATTATAAGAAAGTTCAAAAGGTTTCTTAGAAGTAAGAAACAAGGAGGAAGGAGATTATTCAAGAAAGATGAGTACAAAGGAGAGCCCAGCAAGTTCAAAAGTGAGTCAAGCAGATTCAAGAATGATCACAAGAAAGATGAGATCATTTTTTTTGAATGCAAGAAACCTTGACATATGAAGGCCGAGGGTCCCCAACTCAAGAAGCACTTCAAGAAGGAATTCAAGAAGGCAATGTTGGTTGCATGGGGTGAGAGTGAAGATAATAGCTCCAAAGATGAAAATGA
>JAULJZ010055931.1:0-13771 GCA_032270985.1 Heliamphora pulchella
CGGGAACGACGTGGACGATGGGGGGTGGGGTGGTGGTTTTGGGGGAGACAATGGTTTTGAGGGTGGTTTTAAAGGCGGTTTTGGGGTTGGACGGTGGTTTCCGTTAAATTGAACAAAAATTGTAACGGTTGAAATCTCTTTGATATTAAAATCAAATCTGAAGGGGTGTTAATGTAATTTTTAAAATTACATAAAAAATTTTTATTTTTGTCAAAAATCTCAGGGAATCAGTGTAATTTACCCGTATGTTTATTTCTCCCTTCAACTCTAATCAAGGCATTCATCAGGTTTGGTAATCCGAAAGGAATCACAATCCTGTTCCAAAAAACAAATGAAACATGGTATTATAGGTCCCACGGGATTTACAATTCAATCCAACACTTTAAATCTCTTATCAAACAAGGGCTAAGTGTTTTGGCTTATCAACTTTTTTATGATTACTTTGTAAGTTTATTTTTTATATATATAACAAAAAGAGAAAAAAATATAATAATTGAAATATTTTGTTTATGGTTTTTTTTTTAATTTTTTGTTAAAATGTCAAATATATTTTAATTTTGAAACATACATATGTCTTGTCTATTATTGGACAGGACAGGTCTACTCTAGCTCATTTTGTGTCCAAAATAAACCTATTTTAATGATTTTAAATGTTTATTCTATTGTTCTCAGTGCATAAATTTTCCATGCTAAAAAATTAAGTTAGTTGAATATCGTTAAATTTCTTAACAAATAAAATTTGTATAAAATATAAACTGTAAATGAATGTTACCGTTCATATTTTTTAATAAAAATGTGATTTGTTTAGCCACTTAATAATATTCGATCAATTTGAGTTTTTGGATGAATGATCTATTCAGTTATAACAATAAATTGAAGGGGCTTAAACTAAATGTTTAAAAAAATAAGTTTTAACGCGAAAGGTTTATTAACGAAAATTTTAACGCGCAAGATCTAATTGCGTAATTTATTCCAAAAATACTCTGCAAACAGATAAATTTATCGGTTTTCATATCAATATTGATAATGCAAATAGATAAATTTATCTGTATTTTTTATATCCGCTTTCAATAAAATTCAAATAAATTTATTTGTGTTCTTTATACATATTTTGAAAAGGCACAGATAAATTTATCTATATTCTTTATACATACTTTTAATAAGACATGTATATTTATGTGTGTTTTTTACATGTGCTTTTAATAAAAGACAAATAAATTTATCTGTGTTCTTCATATATATTTTGAAAAGGCACAGATAAATTTATCTGTTTTAGGGTATTTTTGTCCCAAAAGAATTTTACGCGTTAAAATTTTTATGCGAATGGATCTTGCTCGTTAAATTTTTTTATGTTAGATGAAAAATAGTAAACGACTTATAAATTAGATTGCTTACTAATTTTTCATAAATTGAACTGCTCGAATAATCGAAATGGGTAATAAGGGCTTGAATAGACCTATCTAGTCCCCAAGTGACCTGGAGAAGTTGGATTCTTTCACTTTTTTGTTTTTAAGGTATAATATTTGAAATAATGATACTTTTTATTTTTTATTTTTAGAACTATAATTAACTTTTTAATAGAGAGTATGATATCTATTTCATCCCAAAAGAAAGTTAAAGTGTTTAGGAAGCTAGAATACTGATTTTGATGACCCGATTATAGTTTAAAAGCTAATTTTTTATATTTAAAAAACTAGGTTTTTTGGAGATGCAAAACAGGCCTAAGTCTTTGTTTGGCATCTCTAATTATTTCTTTTTGTGGTAAAAAAAACGACCAGCTTTCTTTAATAATTCGCACAGATAATTTTAAGGTAACCATTAAGAAAATTATTTGTATAAAAAATAAAGTTGGTCGGATTTGAATAGTTACACTATTTAATAACATTTGTTTGAAAGATATATATGGTTTTAAAATTAGAGCATCTATTTTTTTAAGGCAGATGTATTTTAATAATATAATTAGTAATGTCTAATTAACTTAATTTTATTTTTTACAAATAATTTTTTAAATATATTTTTCAATATAAACAGTTCAAATTAAGGCGGTGACTCAAAGTTGGTTCCCTATATGCTCAACTTTAAAGTAAAGTTCTAATAGCCAACTTTGAAGAATCTAAACCCTTTAACTGAAAATTGAGAAGTTATAAGGGAAAAGGGAAAAGGGAAAAGATAATATTTGAGAACTCATGCTTTTGATTGGTAATTAATTTAAAAATTAATTTATTATTTATTATATTTTTAGTTAAAAAGTTAAATTGGGTTCAAATTAAATTGTTTGTTAACTTAGTTTTTAAGCTACTTTTTTTTAAATTAGTTATTTGGATAAAATTTTTTTTTTTCTCATTGTTCAAAATTAATAATTTTAACCTTCTATATATTTGATATTAACAATTATATTCAGTTGGTAGTGGTAATAAATAAGTTATAAATAAATGGTATTATTGTATTTTAAAAGTAGTAAGAGTTTAAATAGAATATTTTAAAAATTTGTGTCTTGATTTGATTTTTTAAATTTTTAATTTTTTACTTTTTTTTCCAAACGGACAATTTAGACTTTTTGACATTTTTAGTCAAAAAGCTAAAAAGTAAAGATTGCTAATTAGGACCTATTTTTTTTTTCAAAAAAAAAATTATAGTCTACGACAATAATGGCGTTTGTTATTTCTTTTGATTATAATTTATAACTTTTTATTACTAGTTTTAGCAATAAAATATTATTATTTTTAAAAATTCACAACTTTTATCATAAGCTACAATTATTTATTATTGTAAACAACTAATTTCAACTCTAAACTTGCATTTTTTTAAAATATTCACAATTTTCGTTATAAATTAAAATTATTATTTATTGAGATATAATTTGTCAATATTAATTTTAATAACGCCAAACACCACCAATTTCATACAAGAATTCGGACCACAATTTAGTGTGATTCATACATCAAAAGTTATGAAATTCACAACAAAGTGTTTGGCAATACACTTGGTTGTAGTTTTTAGCCTTTTATTACTAATTTTAGTTATAAATTATATTTTTTTTAAACACCGACAATTTCTAGTATAAGTTATAATTTTTATCAAATATTTATAATTTTTATTATGCACAAATTACAATTTATTAATTATTAATTTTAATAATACCAAATACAACCATATATGGTTTATATGGTTTAGATAACGCACCCAAAACTCTCCTTTTTATAGTGATTTTTAGAATGCATTTCGCAAGACATCTGCTTTTTAATAACTGATAATTTTTGTTCTTTTATTGAATTAAATTTTTTTTTGTATTCTAAAATACTGAAAAATAATCAAAATTCTTATCTTTTTATAGAATTTATGTTTATTATGAGTCTTGTTTAATAAATCTCAATAAATACAGTCAAAAAGTATAAATTTTATAATAAAAAATTAATATATTAAAAATTATAAAATTTTAAATTTTATAAAAAAAATAATCATAATAAAACTAACTCTCGACGTTAATGTTGAATACTAGCGTTGAATGTCAAAGTGAAAATAAAGTCTAAAATGTGATAGAACTTTAATTTGATGAAAAAAAGTGATAATTACCACAAAAAAATGTGATAGAACTTTAAAATGTAGAGAGAAATATATAAAAAAAATAAAATGTGAGAACTTTAATTTGAAGAGTAAAACAAAAAACTTGAGACCACTTCTTTTAAAATTCATAAATTTGAGATCTCTTTCAAAACAAAACACCCTACAATTAAAGCTAATAAAAAGGGCAATTCGGTACATTAAAATTCTGCGTATGCGGAGTTCAGAGAGAAAGTAAATTACGATAAGTTTATATTACGTAACTTTATTTTGTATTTATAAAAGATTATTTTTTTTAAACTCATGACATTTAAATCACATAGCGATAATTTTACCATTGCGCTAAGACTATTTTCACGGTTAAAGCTAAAATAAAAAAAAAGGTTAAAGATTTTGATTATAATTTATTAAAAAATGTTAATCATCGCTCAATAGACGGTAGTTAAAAAATATATAATGTATAAATATTTATATAAAATGTATTAATATTTATAAAAATAATAAATTTTATATCAAAAAGTATATTACTATTAAATTTTTTTTATCTCTATTAAATTATTAATTACTGGACAGTGATTATCACTATCCTAATTTATTAAAATGAAAAGCACAGATTCTACGTGCTCCGACGTCGGATTGGACAATATTGTTTGGGGTCAACTTCAAAATGACGTTACCGTGTTCATTTACTTTTTCAAATAATGATAGCTTGGCCAATCACCATCCTAATTCCACTGCAAAATCTTTAAACTGTCTTGTATGATTGCACATCTAATTTGACAGGCGATTAAGCCCTTGCTTGATTTTCTGTTTATTTAAAAAAAGTTAAAATTTAAGTTATATGATTTAAAATATCTAAAAAGGTAATTGATTTTTTTATTTTTATTTTTAAAAGTAAAGCCTACACATTTTTTTAAATAAAATAATTATAATACTCCTTAATTAAAAAAAAATCTCTTCTTACAAAGACAAAAAAAATTAAGATAAATTACACTAACTTCTCTTAAAATTTTGATCAAATACAATTAAACCCACACGATTAAAATAATTATACTAACTTCCATTGGCGTTAATTTTGTATTGCAATTCAGCCCATACCATTAGCTAACTAACGATTGACCAATAAAATTTAAATAGAATAATTTTTTTTTCATTTTTACCCCTGAACACACAGCAAAGGTATGAGATACAAAAGTTCGCACTTTACATTATTTTTTATTTAATTTTTGAATATATTTTTATAATTAGATTCATTCATTACGTAAATTTTGTCGAGTTTGTTATTCATTAAAAAATTTAGGATGATCCGATACTTGTAACTAAGTGATCGTATAATATTGATTTATGAATAAATAAATAAAAATTATAATTTTAAAAAAAATTATTAAACAGATATTATTCAATCACTTAGTTACATGTATCAGATCAATTTAAATTTTTATATAAATAACATACTCGTCGAACTCAACAGAATAAACGAATCTGATTATAAAAATATATTTAAAAATTAAATATAAAATAATGCACAAATTTAAGGACTCTCTATTGTGGGTCTCTCTCTCTCTCTCTTCCCCAATCTGTTTCTTTCTCTCTCTCTCTCTCTCGCTCTCCCTCTCCCCAGCTGCGACACCACCGCCACGCCATCGGCCACACCACCGCAGATGACACGGCCACCGGCGCCTCCTCCGTCGACTTCCACCGCCGGTCTCTCTCCCTCCGTCTCTCTCTTTATCTCTCTCTGTCATTTCTCTCTCCTCTATATGTATATATATACTCCCTCCCTCTCCATCTCCCCGGTGTATCTCTCCCTCCCTCTCTCTCACCACGCCACCGCCGCCGGCGCCATCACCGCCATACACACCACCCACCGCCGAGAGAGAGAGAGAGATTGGGGGCACGGGGGAAGAGAGAGAGGCAGATTGGGGGAAGAGAGAGAGAGAGAGGCAGATTGGGGGAAGAGAGAGAGATTGGGGGCACTGGGAAGAGAGAGAGAGAGAGAGGCAGATTGGGAGAAGAGAGAGAGAGATTGGGGGCGCTGGGAAGAGAGAGAGGGAGAGAGAGAGAGATTGGGGCGCTGGGAAGAGAGAGGGGAAGAGAGAGAAATGGGGAGGGTATTTTTATTTTTTAAATTTTTTTATTAACGTCGTTTAAAATAATTAACGTCAAGGGTGACAATGTAATTATCCTAATCATGTGGGTATGACTGTATTTAACCGAAATTTCATGGGAGGTTATTGTAATTTATCCAAAAAAATTATGCAAATATCCCAAATATTATAATTTAACAGCAAAAAATAAAAATATTTTAAATACTTTAACAAAAAATAAAAAAATACTACAAAAAAATTATCTCAAACAACTTAACGTTACTTCTTTTTCTTTTTTTTATAGGAAAGTTAAATTTGTTGAAAGTGAAATTTTTTAAACATCTTAAACCAGACTAAGGTTTTCCTTGCAATGCACACGGAATGACAATTTAGATTTTTTTGTACTTATTTTTTTTATTTTTTTATTTTTATTAATTTTTTTATTTTTTTTAAATCTTCTTAATAAAAAAATAGAAAAGATAAAAATAATTGATTTAGAAAAAAAAAAAATTTACTAAAAAAATAAGCAACATAAAATCCGATATATTAACTTATTTTGACTTTTTTTTCTTACTAATTTTTTTCATATTTTATTCAAAATTCTTTACCTTTTCGGTTTGATAAAAGAAGTCCAAAAAGTATAATAATGATCGGTGTTTAAATGCGGCATTCAAATCCTACAATTTACACTGATAAATTTTCGATTTTGTATTCAATAATTTATTTTTATAAGTATTTCAATTCTAGCATCAGAAAAGGCAATAAGGTATAAAAGTGGGTCAAAAAGGAGAAAAGTGCAAAATACACTATGGCTAATTTTGTTAGAATAAATATGAAAAATTTCGTTTACCGACTGATTAGTACTAATTAATTTGTTTAAATAAACTAAACACTGCAAAAATCTTAAATCAAACAATTACACAAGCAGAAAAATAAAATAGCCACAATCACATGAGATGGCGATTTTTACGTAGAAAATCCAAGTCGGGTAAAAATCACGAGAGTATTCCGGGTCTAGGAAATCAAACACTATAATATCATTGATTAGAAGAGAATCTTACAAATCGACATTGCACCTACAACCAAATGTTTGAAAGTTTACTCATGCGGAATCCACGTACACCAACTCTTGTACATGACCGCCGCTATAACTCACCACCGGACTTCAATACTGATGGACTCCTCCACCAGACTTCAACACTTGAGAATTCTCTCAAGCAACTCTAAAAATCCAAACTGATTGTTGAAATTTTAATTGACTTGATGATTGGCTTGAATGAGTGGAAACTAATGAATCCACGTATACTAACTTTTGTGCTTGACCGTCGCTAAAATTCACCACCGAACTTCAATGCTGATGGACTCCTACACCAGATTTCAACACCTAAGAATTCTCTTAAGCGACTCCAAAAATTCAAACTGATTGTTGAAATTTTGATTAACTTAATGATTGGCTTGAATGAGTGAAAACTAATGAATCATTAAGTTGTTGTAGGCTAGCTTGCGAGTGTGTAGACTAACTTGTGAGTATAATGAATAACCTCAAAAGCTTGTGGTGGCTAGGTCTTCATAAAAATAAAATAAGGAGACACCCATAACACGAAACCCTAGCTGCCTATTTATGGAGAGACTATCAAAACCCTCGTTGCTGCTGCGCTTAAAAGTTGTATCTCCGAGCAATTTTGTTTAAAGATGTTTCGTCCAGACAAAGGTCCAGATGGTTCGCGAGGATCAGTTGCGTGAAAAATTTAAAACCTAGAGCATGAAGTGCACCATATAAGGGAAACCACTGAAATTGGGGACACATAATAAAAGACAAGAGGTGTGAAAGAGATGACGGTTAAGGCAACGAGAATGATGGAACGACAATCAGAATCATCTTCTTCTCTTTCATCAATGGGTTACAACCACGACATGAGCGGTTAGGTTTTTTTTTCCTAGGGTTTAATAAAACTCTAACTGAGTATTTTTTTTTATCATAGTTAAGATTTCGATTTTCTTTCAATAATGAATTCAGCAAGTTGTATGATTGTTTAGATGTTGAATTTTGATCAACAAGTTTTATCGATTTATTCAAGATTACGTTTTTAGTTTTTGTGATTGTGATTTCATATAATTGTTCTTTTTTGCCGTATTTGATTAAAAACTTAAGATAGTCTATTCTGTGATGGGATAAGTCATGCTGGGTATTCTATAGATGACTCATGGCGATCAAAGATAGGTTATGCAAGACTTTCATCAAATATCTTTTTTTGATAACTCGATTCGGTCTAATAGCCAAAACGAGGTTGAGTTTAATGATGAGGAAGTTACTATATCTTAACGAATTTAAATTATTTGGTTAGGGTAAATTTAGGCCCGTCGTTTGTTGTAGAAAATAAAAATATTATCATTAAATGGACAGCGATTAATAGACTAATGATAAGAGGTCCTTTGGAATACTCAATTTTGTGAATGAAAGGGAACCAATCCAAGTATAAGCTTAAACTTGGGTCGAGCCCATAACGCATGCTTGCACACCAGTGTCCACTTGGGCTTGGCCTGAGCTTGGGGCGGGTCGTTGGGAGCATTTTATTTTTTTAATGTCAAGGGGTTAGTTTGGTGGAAAAGACTTGGGGGCTTGGTATTCAAAGTCAAGGTCTTGAGGATTTGTTCCATCAATATAAGTTCTTAAGTTTTGAAATCACGTATTGGTATTGCGATTTACTCTTTAAAGTTAATTTATACAAGATTTATCTCGACTTTAATTGATTCTTCGCTAGTGAACTATGAGATTGGTCCTCTCAGGTATTAATTGATATGAATTACCACACACTCTAGGATATGAAAAAAAAAAAATCTAATTGTAACAAAAAAATTCAATATTAATATATTTTTTGAGTTGATATCTACTGTTCAATAGACAATAGTTAGCATTTTTCTTAAAAGATTTATAGTGGGAATAATTCCATTGCTAAGATTTTTAAAGATAAAAATATATTTTTAAATATAAATTTTTACGACGACATATTTACCTTTATTTAATGTATGAAGTTTATAAATGCACAGACATAGTGTTAAGTACAGCTACCAATATATTGATACACTTGCACATGATGCAGGAGTCTACTTATGCACATAAAAGTGGGTATACTGTATTTAGAAGTTTTTGCACATGTTCGTGGCGTGTTAGTTATGTTTTTAACCGAAAATTAGTGAATACTTTAATTTGTAAGTTGTTTATTATTTTTTATTTAGTATAAGACTTTTTAACAAGTAATATCTATCCTCATAAAAGTTTTAACGTGCAAGATTTTTTTGGGACAAAAATATCATAAAACAAATAAATTTATCTGTATCTTTTTAAAACATATATAAAGAACACATATAAATTTATCTGTCTTTTATTGAAAGCACGTGTATAAAACACAAATAAATTTATCTGTATTATTAAAAACACATATAAAGAATATAAATAAATTTATCCGTACCTTTTCAAAACATGTATAAATTATTCACATAAATTTATCTGTTTACATTATCTGTGCTGATATGTAAACAGATAAATTCATCTGTTTGCATATTAAACAGATGAATATCAAACAGATAAATTCATCTGTTTACAGGGTATTTTTGGGAGAAATCATACAATTGAATTTTACGTGTTAAAATTTTTATTGATGGACCTTGCGTATTAAAATTTACTTTTTTAAACTTTTAACTAAAATTTCCTATTTTTAATTATAAGTTTTAAAATTGTATAACTTTTAATATATAGTTTTATTTTTAATAAAATCAATATTTTAGAATCTATTTGTTGAGGTCTATAAAATAAGATCTATATTAAACATAAAATAAAAAAATTTAAACTATTTTTTTTTTCTATTGGGAATAAAGAAATTTCCTACATTGCGAAATTTCTAGTTTTGCGGATTTTTACTATGAAAATTATTATGGTGTTAAAACTTTGAAAAATTTATAAGTTTTAAATTTGAGAAATTTTCGAAAAGCATGCGTGCTTTGTAATTTTTTTATTTTTAAAACTAAAAAATAAAGCAAAATAAAAAATCACAATTTGAGCACTAAAGAATTTTAAATTTCTCAATATGTTGAAATTGAAAAAAAAATCAGTTTTTAAATTGAGAAATTAGTTTTTAAACTGAAAAAATGATAAATTTTATTTTTTAGAAATCAGTTTTCTTTCTGTTCAAAAAGAAGTAAAAATTTAATAAAAATTTCTAATTTCTTTTTACGAAATGTCATAATGAATACGAATCTTGTTTAATAGATATTAATGAATACGTTATTTATAAAATTTTAAAATTTACAATAAAAAATAAAAATTAACTTGATATGTCAACGTTAAGTATGCGTGATGCTAAAGTCTTCGGAGAATTTGCATGCAAAATATATATATATTGAAAAGTAAAACGTGGCACATCTGTAATTTGAAAAGAGTGTTTATTTTATGCAAATAGAACCATTAAAATGAATTGAACGGACCATATTATTAAGGGTGTTTAAATAATCGTTCGAACTATTAAATCAATTTGGACTGATTTAAACCGTATGATTTTGTTAGATTTTTTTTTTAAAGAATTTGATTGTGATTCTAAATAATTAGAAATCGTTTCTTATAAATTCGGTTCATGAATTAAGTTTCAGAAAACCGTATATAACCGAATCAATTCGTTACCTATTAATACTATTTATATTATGTATATTATATTAAAAAAATAAAAATACTATTTATTTTATTTTACATCTTATCTTTTTTTATTTCTTCTATTTTATTATTTAATTCTTTATTTTTTTCTCATAACATTGTAATATTATATAATTTATAAACTATTGGTAATAAATAAAAAAATAATAATGATAAAATATAATTCATAATTAATAAATATGGAAATCTCTCTTTGTAAGAAAATGAAAAAAGTGATAAAATAAAAATTTTAAAGTAAAATAATATAAAAATAAAGATTTAATAGAAAAGTAAATATATAAATAAATAAATAATTTTTTAACATAAAATAGGAAACAAATACTTATCTTTAGAAGCGTGATTATAAACCGAAACCAAACTACTATTTATTGGTTCGGTTCAATGTTACATATAGTTTGATTTCTGTTCTAAAACTCTTAAAACCGTTCAGAACGGTTTAATTTTTAATTTAGCTCAAAATTGAATCAAATTGAACTGTAAGCACCCTAGATATTATGAAATTTGTCAAAAATTGTCATTTATAAAAAATTAAAGTTAATTAAACATCCATATCTATATGAATACATGTATGACTTTGAGAGTAAAACATTCATTTTTTAAAATTAATGTGACCCGATGTTATAGTTATTAATATTCCATACCTTTAGCTTTTTGTATGCATAATTTACTAGTTAATTAAATTAAAAATTCAATTATTTTAAATGGTTCTAAGAGTTTAATGACTGGAGCCGAACCGTATGCATTGTAAAATCAGATCGAACCGAACCGAACCGAACCGAACTATTAAATAACAATTCTTTCGGTTTTGAACCACAGTTCTAAAATTAAGTATTTGTTACTTACATTATGTTAAAAAATGTACATTTATTTTATCATTTTCTATAAAAAAAATTATCTTTTTTTGTATTATTTTATTTTATGTTTTATTTTATTACTTGTTTTCTATTATTACAAAGAGATAGTCTCATGTCTATGAATTATATTTTTCTCGTTTATTATTAATAGTTTATGAGTTATATAATATTATGAGGTTTTGAGAAAAAAAAAAAAAAAACTAGTAGTAGAGAAAAAAGGAAAAAATATAAAATAAAACAATAAATATTTTTATGTTTTTACTTATATATAATACAAATATAATAAAAATAAATATCGAATTAATTTAATTTTATATAATTTTTTAAAATTTAATTCGTGAAACAAACAAAAACAAATGTTTGCATTTTTTGGTTTTATGCTATAATGCAAATAGGATCTCCTTGTCTTATTTGCATTTTTGAGACCCTATAATGGCAAAATCATATATGATGCCGATTTTGCCGTTGGCGTTGTCAAATCAAATTAGCAGGGTCAGCGTCCATGCTCGATTCAAATTTTCAAAACGACCCAATAAATAAGGTTCACCACTATGACATGGCCCGTTTGGGTAATTTATTTATTAATTTATTTGGTTTATAAATAATTAAATATTTAATTTGTCAAATAAGTAACATTTAAGTCAATAAGTAAATAAACTAATAAGTCAAGAAGCCAAATAAACAACTTTTAAATAAAATTTAATCAAAACATTGTTACTTATTTAAGCAAATAAGTAAAAATAAACCAAATAAATAAAAATAAACAAATAAGTAAATAAATCATTTAAAAATTAAGGTAGCCAAAGAAACTTATTTATTTTTATTTTTACTTATTTTATAATAAATAAATAAATAAATAAACCATTTATCCAAACGGGACAATGATCCACGACGATTTTCGTTCAAATTCTATTATATTGTTTAGGCCATTAAGAGATTCTTGAATTTTTTCATTTTAAAAAATTCTAGTTGTGGTGGTAACTTTTTTTGAGGAATAGATTTTTTTAGTGTTGCTAATTTCCACAAATTTTCTTTTGTATCTTTTCAGTTGTTAAATTTGGTCTTAACTCAAATTTTTCTTTCTAGATGATTTTGTTTGATTGGAAATTTAACAGGATCTTGCTTCTTTTAAGTTTTCAACCAAATTAAATTAAATTAAACTGAGGTTTTGTTCCAAACAATTAGTGTCGGTAACATGAATCTTTTTACGCTATTCTATTATGTTAATACCTATATTTTTTGTTAATTTTAATAGGTTCATATCTTTTTTTTAATACGGCATTCCATGTCAATTTAAATTTACCATTCTCTCTAGTGTTTTTATTACTCACGATTATATATATATTTTTAATTATTGTATTAACTAGTTTACGTTATATGTGTCTAAACTACCTTTATCTATTTCTTTTCAATTTATTTTTAATTAGTACAATTCCTAACTTTCCACGAACTTCTAAGTTTTCGTCATTATAAATAAGTAATAACTATCAAGTCTCAAGCTAGGCTTATGTTTTGCGTTTGATTAATAAGTATTTGGAGAGAGAATATATCTTGTTTCTTCGTCATTTAATTTTTGTGTAATTATTCATTTTATACGCACTTTTCAGCATCATATTTTTTGTTTTACCAATTTTGTTTATTTTTAAATTTCAAGTAACAATTCTTGAAATTTTCTATGGAAATTGTGAAAGTTTCAATGATTTAAAACCTTTTACTATGTTTTTCTAGAGAGAGATTATTTTATTCTGAGAAAAGGGGGCTTGAAATTTTTTATAGAAAAATTATGACTATTTTCTTTGTTTTTTTTTTGTGTGTTTTAAGTTAAAAAGCTAATTTGAATTAAAAGTTGGTTGTTTGGTGAATTAGTTTTTTAGATAATTGGTGAATTAGCTTTTAAGTTAGGTTTTTTAGAATAGTTGATTGGATAAAAAGTTTTTTAAAAAAATTGCTCAAATTTAAACAATATTGCACTTCAATATTGTTGACATTGGGACAATTGCTCATTTGCTTATTTTGTTTTGTTTATTTTTATTTTTAGTAAAAAAATTTTTATCATTTAGTCAAACTATTGAGCCAAATTTTATATTGCTTATTTTTTATTTTAGTAAACTTTTTAAAAAAATTTTAATCAGGATTTTTTGCCCTTTTAGTTTATTTTATCGAGACGATTTGAAAATAGAAAAATTTAATCAATTATTTTTAAAAAAATAAAAATAAACAAGATTTTTGAAATTTAGACCAAACAAGACAATCCCCGTTTGGGCTAAATGTGGAGAATTTTGCTTATTTTTGTCTTTTCTAAACTTTTTTCATTTCTTGACTAAGTTTTTTTAATTTCTCAAATCGACTCGACTCGATGAATCCAAAAGGTTAAAAAACTTGATCAAAAGATAAAAAAAGTCTACTAAAGATTAAAATAAGTAACAGAAAAATTGATTTATTAGCTTATTTTATTTATTTTTTGTCTTTTTTTGAACTGTTTTTATATTTTGATCAAAAATTTTTATTTTTTCTATTTATCTCAATCAGAGGAGTCAAAAAATAAAATTATTTGACTAAATAAT
>JAULJZ010055942.1:0-13769 GCA_032270985.1 Heliamphora pulchella
AAAATTTTGAGAAAATTTTAGAAAAATTAGAAAATTTTTAGAAAAATGCTGAGAAAATTTTGAAAAATCTTAGAAAATTTTTAAAAAATTTTTAAAAAATTTTTAAAAAATTTTAGAAAAATCTGAGAAAATTTTGGAAAATGTTAGAAAAATTAGAAAATTTTGAGAAAAATTTTGAGAAAATTTTGGGAAAATCTTCGAAAAATTAGAAAATTTTTAGAAAAATTATGAAAAAATTTTGAGAAAATCTTGGGAACATTTTAGAAAACACTAGAAATTTTTTGAAAATCTTGTAAATTTGAAAAAAAATTTTAAAAATTAAGAAAAATCTTGGACAATCCTAGAAACTTTGGGAAGACCTTTGTTTTTTTTAGCAATTTGGTAAGAAACCTAAGGAAGAATGATAGAAATTCGAATGGTGCACCGGAACTTAGGATCACTAGGAGTTACAAATCTAGGGTTAGGGTGCCTAGTTCCGAAGGGTCATCACTTGTACATGGACTTAGGGTTGGGGTGCCTAGTTTCCTAGGACTTTGCCTTCAGATATTTCCTGCACCTTACTTGCTTGATTTGTTCTTTATACGTTCTTTATCTGTCCTCTTTTACAGGCTGGTCATTATGTCCCGGGATTCGGAGGTTCTGCCTCCGGGGAGGTGTTAGAGTGGTATGATGCACTCCCTGCTCCTAGCCGGGCTTACATTGATGCCTTTGGTTTTGCTCGTTTCATACCCCTACTGGGTAGAACGAGCAATGATCGGGTATGACTGACAGCCTTGGCCGAGCGGTGGTGGGATACCACCAACACTTTCCATTTCACCACTTTCGAGGCTACTCTGACGCCTTTAGATTTTGCCCTCATTACCGGCATCCGAGTTAGAGGAGCTTCCATCCCCTTTGATCTCACGATTGCGCAGTCTACCGACGCGTTGCTGTATTTTCTCGGGGCTGTTCTTGTTCAGATGGACCGCGACAGAGTCAAATACACCTGGTTATTTGACCGCTTCCGACACTTTCAGTGCACCGTGCCTCGCCACTACGAGTGGGTCGCCTGAGACTTTCTTATGTATATGTTCGGTACCTCCTTGTTTTCGAACAAGGAAAATACCGTTCATTTGCATTATTTGGGCGGTCTGGCTCATCTTGACCTGGTTGCTAGCTATGACTGGGGAGGCGCTGCTCTGGCTACTCTCTATAGCTTTATGTAGACCTTGACCCGGTTCCCTCAGGAGCTCAGCATCGGGAGATACTGAATGGTCTGGGAGGTATGACTTTGTTTCTACAGTTCTTCATCCATTTCTGTTATCTGTTATTGCTTGCTGACATCTTCTTCTTTGCAGTTATGGACTTATGAGTTCCTCGGGCTTCACATCCCGGTGAACTCTACGGCAGACCCTCTGGTTATTCCCCGTGCAGCCCGGTGGTCCTGTGGGCTGAAGGGAAAGAAAACTGGAGGGAAGGATCTCGACCGGTTTTGGGTGTCTTTTGACCGGCTGACCCCCGACCAGGTATCTTTATTTACTATTCAATACAATGCTTTATGTATTACACTGCTTACTGCGCTGTTCACTGTACTGCACTGCACACTATTCATCATACTGTATTTCTTACCATTCCTTGCATTGTATTGTACTTTACAGGTCTACTAGGGCGTCTGGAGAGGGGTAGAGGATAGGGCCGGCGCAGATTTGATGCGCAACCGTGACATTGCTGTGAGGCGTATCTTGCTGGAAGGCCCATTTAGGTGGGAGTACTACCTGGGGGAGCGAGTGGTTCGCCAGTCGCTTGGCCTGGATGACTTTCGGATCCCAGTGGTTCCTCCGGCCTATATGCGCCGGACCGAGGATCTGGGCCGGGTCGACCTTCTGCTCGAGACTATGGGGACCCCCGCTATGGAGCTGCTGGTAGTAGAGGGAGACTACACTGTTTGGGCCCGGGCTCATTTGATGGGACCACTAGGACCCGGTTCTGTTGTCCTAGGGGGCCGGAGACGAGGCCCGACACGAGAGGTTGTGGGCGTTGGAGCTACTGCTACTACGATGCTGGGGCTGTAGCAGCTGCTGGAGCAGCTGCCGGAGCTGCTGCTAGCGATGCTGCTGGTGGGAGGGGCCCAGAGTTCCCATGGGACGTCCAGACTGTGGTTTACGGCTTCCCCTTCTCTCTACCGGTTCTTGTTCTGCCGGAATTGGAGTTCAGGGCTGACATCGGCCAGGATTGTCTTCTACTTTTCCCTCAGTCATTTGTTTTATCTATCTAGTCTTTTCTGAACTATTTTTTTCTACAGGTCGATCAGGCTTGGTTAGACTGGGCGATGCTGATGATTACTAGCTTGAGGGTACTGGTCCGGTAGATGGATGCCTAGATGCGGGCAGTCGGCATCGCTTTCATACCAGTAGCCGCCGTGAGTAGCTTGTGTGTTCTTTCCAATTTTTGTATTTTCCTGTCTTTATTCTGCTCTGAGTCTTGTTTTTCTTTTGACAGCCTCCAGCTCCGGCTGCCGGCACAGTGCCGCCACCTGTTCCAGTCCCAGCCCTAGCCCCGGTTAGAGGTCGTGGTTCCCGAGCATCTTCTCGGGCTCGTTCCAGAGGGTCTGCTTCATCTGCTCTGAGCCGATCGAGAGTTATTTCTTCCTCCAATAGCGACGATGGTGACGACTTTGACAGACTCTTCGAGGACGACAGTTCGAACGAGGCCGGTCCTTCCTCTCGCCGGGTCTGCCCCAGGCACTAGTGAGAGAGAGCTTCCCCCCTCCCCTGTTTCATCCTGATACATTTATTTTGATGGACCTGCGTGCCCCTGTTAGAAATATACACTTATCTACTTCATGGGCCTGTGTGCTCCAGTTTTGCTGCCTATTGGGCCTTGGTGCCCCGATTTACATTATATTGCTTTCTATGCATCTTTAGGGCCTTCGTGCCATTTGCTTGCTTTATTATTATGTTGCATGTTTTTTCCTTATTTTGTTACTCAAACTGCCATGGATGCGTAGTTTAGGCGCCACGGCTGATACAAATCACACAGACTGCAACGTGTCCCATACCTGCCATGTTCAAACATGGCGATCGCCACTTTCCCGAAATGTGAAGCTGGCGGTCGCCTGGTCAAAGGAATAATGTCACTGTACTGTGCTTTTTGGAGTTAGCGGTCGCCAGTTTCAAGATGGCAGTCGCCTCATTGATTATCTTTTTTGCAAAAATTTCGATTTCCTGCCCTTTTCTTCCTTATAAATATAGCCCTGAAGGCCCCATTTTCTATTGCTTTGGCTAAGATGGCTTCTCCTCTATGGATCGAAACACTCTCCCATATCGAACGTTTGAACTTTGCCCCATTTGGCTTGAATGCCCTTTTCTCACTGAAGACCGTGAAGATTAACAAACCCTTACTGATGGTTGCTGCACAATTGTGAGATCCGTAGTCCCATGTCTTTCGGTTTGGCCTCGAAGAACTCTGTCCTACTATGGAGGAGTTTGCTACTATTTTGGACTTAGTTCCGCGAGGTTCTGTTGTCGTTCCTACTCCCTTTCTCTCAGTTCGGTGGCATGTGATGCATTTTTGTGGTCTATCCCGGATGGAGGCTTCTCTTCTGATTTCGGGTGATAGTCTTGACATCCCGTGGCTCATTGAGAGGTTCCATCCTACTACTGACCTCAGCGATCTAGACTTTTAGCTATGGCGTTGTTATGCACTTTGCTTCTGCCTCCTTGCCCGGTATCTACTTGTCCCTTCCGATGAGCGGGTTATTTGTGTCCTGGTTGACATTGCTGGCCAAATGTGGATGGGGAAAGACTTCGTTCCCCTGGTTTTAGCTGAGACACTGCTAGGCTTGGACGCTGTTCATCGTGGCGAAACTACCACCTTTGCTGGCAGCCCTTTACTCCTCCAGGTGATCTCAACATCTTCCTTTGTATCAAGATCTCTATTTACACTGCAAAGCCCTTTTCTCATTATTCTAACTTCTGCCACAGACCTGGCTGATGGAGAAGGTGAACCTTACACAGAAACCTCCCGCTGATAGTCACAATGCAGCTACTTTCCTTTACCCTCCGCGTTATCAGATTTGTGACACTAAAGCATCTTGGCGACAATATCTTTCCTCTCTGACCGGTTCAGACATTACCTGGAAGTGCCCTTGGTGGCGGGTTCCCGCTATGACTCTGACCACTATGGATCATCCTGGTGTGTTGCTTATTGGTCTCTCTCAGACTACTTTCTACTATCCTCACAGGATTATGCGGTAGTTTGAGCGAAGTCAGATCATATTTCCCAGCATTTGAGTCCGTTTGTTTTCTTCTGGACTGCGGGCTCCTTTTCTGGCACAGTACCGAGATGCCTGGCCATCTCGCTCATTGATGGAGCTGCACGAGTTGTAGTGCTCTGATCTTTTTGCTAAATACAAGACATAGTTGCCACAAGATAGGGAAAAGAAAGACAGAGAAGAGGGAAAACAAGCGGCAAAAAGGAGGAGGATTTGAGAACCTCTGCTTTGTTTTGAGAAAAATTTCACAGCTTTTTTTTTTTTTTATTTGTAGAGTTTGGGACTCGTGTGCCCTCCCGTTATTTAAGAACTTTGTAGTCTTGTCTAAAGTAATGAAAAAAAACCTCCCACTTTGTGTTTAAGATGGTTTAAATTTATTCAAAATTCTAATGACTTTATTATTAAAATTCAAGAATTAATTTGTATTGGTCTTACTCAGATTCAGGGATGGTTAAAAACAAAAAAAGTGGCCGGACTTCTTAAAGAAGCTGCCTACGTATCCCGAAAAAATGGAATCAGGCTTTAACGTAGTTCAAGCTTGGTTTTCACTCGGGTATTGACATTCTCCTTTTGTAATGCCCTAACTTTTGCCAAGGTCGCCCTTTCGGATTTTTGGCCTTGTGGGATGTTCTAATTTTTGCTTGAGTCACCTTTTTGGTTTTTAACCTAATGAGCTTTTCTTTTATCTTTATTTTTACCTCAGGGATAGTACTTCTTGAGTTGATCAAGGTTTACTGGAGTGGAGAATACATTGCCATCCAGATCCATAATAATGACTACACCACCGGTCATGATGGTTTTAATAAGATACGGTCCGGACCAGTTTGGCTTGAACTTACCCCTAGGGTCGAAGATAAGAGCTCCGATTTCTTTAAGAACTAGATCTCCCTCTCTAAGATCTCGAGTCTTGACCTTTTTGTTGAACGCTCGGGCTATCCTCCTTTGGTAACCTTGTACATGAAAAAGAACTTGCAGCCTTCTTTCATCGAATAAGAGCAATTCTTCCATCTGGTTCCTCTGCCATTCAGCTTCTAAGATACTGGCCTCAGCCACTACCCTTAGCGAGGGAATTTCCACTTCAATGGGGAGTACGGCTTCCATCCCGTACACTAAAGAGTATGGCGTAGTTCCGATTGAAGTTCGAATTGACGTTCAGTATCCCCAGAGTGCAAAGGGTAGATGTTCCGGCCAATCTTTATGTGAGTTAATCGTCTTTTACAGAATCTTCTTAATATTCTTGTTCGCTACTTCGACTGCTCCATTGGTTTGCGGCCGATATGGCGAGCACTTGTGAGCCACTATCCGATATTCCTCGAAAAGATCCAAAACGTTCCCTTGAAAATGTGAGCCATTATTCGAGATGACCTCGTGGGGAATTTCGTACCGACAAATGATATTTTTCTTGATGAACTTGGCAACGTGGGAGGCTTTCAATACTGAGTAGGAAGCTACTTCCACCCACTTGGTAAAATAGTCAATGACCACTAAGATAAACTCGTGTCCATTAGATACCTTCGGTGTTATTCTGCCAATCACGTCGATGCCCCATACTGAAAACGGCCATGGTGACGTCAGATTATACAGCTGAGACGGGGGAACGTGCATGAGGTTTGCGTGAATCTGGCACTTATGACACCTTCGCAGAAACTGAATACAATATGTTTCCATCATTATCCAGAAGTACCCTTGTCGTAGGATCTTCTTGGCTAACATATTTTCGCTCATGTGTGGTCCACAAACTCCTGTGTGGATTTCCTTCATCAGTTCTTGACCCTCTTTAGTGTTTACACATAGCTTGTTAACCCTAGAATGTCCTCGCTTGTATAATTTACCACCAAAAATAACAAACTACACAGATAGTCGTCGTATCGCCCATTTGTCCTTTTTACTGGCAAACTTGGGATATTCTCATTTCTCTATAAAATTCTGAATGTCAAAATACCATGGAAGTCCATCAGTGCTTTCTTCGATAGCGGCTGTCAACTCATATGCCGGCTTCCTTTTCTGCTCAATTATCAAAGGTCTCATCCGAACTCCGGGTGGTATGTCAATCATGGATGCTAGTGTGGCCAGTGCATCGGAGAACTTGTTCTGCAATCTTGGCACATGGGTGAAGATTACTGATTCAAAGCATGGCATCAACCTCTCCAGTTCTTGATGGTAGAGAATTAAGGTTAAATCCATGACCTTTCATTCTCCTCTTGCTTGTGAAACTACTAGTGCTGAGTCTCCAATGACTTTCAGTTTTCTTGCCCCTAGTTCTAAGGTTGCCTCCAATTCCACTAAACATGCTTTATACTCAGCCCGATTGTTGGTGACTTCAAAATTGAGTTTTAGGGACAACGGAACATGCGAATCATCGGGGGTGACAAGAAGGACTCCTATTCCATAGCTGTATTGATTGGATACGCCATCAAAATATAGAGTCCATCTGTCATTCCCAACTTTCATTAGCTGTTTGTCGGTAAACTGGAATTTCGTGTCTTCATCCCCTTCAACTCGTTGGTCGGCCATAAATTCTGCCACTGCTCTGCCTTTGATTGACTTTCGAGTGACATATTAGAGATCAAACTCGGATAATAGCAGCAACCATCAGGCCAGCCTTCCTGTTAGTACCGATTTTTCGAACAAATACTTCAATGGGTCCATCCGAGAGATGATGTTTATTGTGAAAGATAACATATAGAGCCTTAGTTTTCGGGAAGCCCAAACCAAGGCCCAACACGTCTTCTCCAACGGCGTGTATCGTATGTTTGACCCGGTCATCTTTTTGCTTAAGTAGTAGACGGCTTTCTTGACTCCAGTTTCACCTTCTTGTGCAAGCATGCATCCCACAGCTGAATCAGTCACTGACAAATAGAGGATCAGTGGCCTGTCAGGTTCGGGAGGAGCTAGAACAGGAGAATTTTGTAAGTATTGTCGTACGGCATCAAAGGCGTCTTGAAATTTGCGATCCCATTCAAATTTAACTACTTTCTTCAGCAGACGGAAGAGTGAATCGCAGGTAGTAGTCAACTTTGCAATGAATCGGCTGATTAACTGAATCTTACCCAAAAAGCCCCTAACTTCTCGCTCGGTCTTCGGAGGAGGCATTTCCAAGATCGCCTTAATCTTTGAAGGATCGACTTCAATGCCTCTTTGTGTGATCATGAACCCGAGCATTTTTTCGGCAGTGACCCCTAAAGCACACTTCTGAGGGTTGAGTCGCATCTTGTACTTTTGAATTCTTTCGAAGAACTTTTGCAGTGCTGTGATGTGGCCATCCCAATCTTTAGATTTGACTTTCATGTCGTCTACGTACACTTCA
This sequence comes from Heliamphora pulchella, assembly GCA_032270985.1. Classification (NCBI taxonomy): domain Eukaryota; kingdom Viridiplantae; phylum Streptophyta; class Magnoliopsida; order Ericales; family Sarraceniaceae; genus Heliamphora; species Heliamphora pulchella. Next base: position 7,560 of record JAULJZ010055942.1, read on the forward strand.
ACCTCTTTATGTATCATGTCATGCAGTAAGGTAGTGGCAGCCCTTTGATAGGTTATCCCGGCATTCTTTAAACCAAACGGCATCACACGATAACAATAAGTGCCCCAAGGGGTGGTGAACGTCATTTTCTCTCTGTCTTTGGAATCCATCAGAATCTGGTTGCACCCGAAAAAACCGTCCATGAATGATAGCAAAGCATGCCCTGCTGTACTGTCTACCAAGACGTCGATGTGTGGCAATAGGAAATTATCTTTTGGGCTAGCCTTGTTGAGATCTCGAAAATTTATGCAGACTCGAATGCAGCCGTCCTTCTTTAAAACTGGCACTATATTGGCTACCCATTTCGGATACTCAGTTACCATTAGGAATCCAGCGTTGATCTGTTTGGCAACTTCTTCTTTGATTTTCAGAGCCCATTCTGGTCGGATGCATCTTAATTTTTGTTTGACCGGTTTAGCATCGGGGTATAAAGGGATATGGTGCTGGACGATGTCGGGATCAATTTCGGGCATATCCTCATAAGATCATGCAAACACATCTTTGAATTCTTTTAATAAAATTATTAATTATTCTTGTTCAGCTAAGGATAAAGAAGAACCAATTTTGACATTTTACAGATTATTTTTATTACCCAGATTTGATAAAGTTTCTTTAATTATTGATTGGGCACGTATTTCTCCTTCTCTTTTTATTAAAAGTTTTATTTCTTCATGGACATCCCCGTCGAATTCAAAATCGTCAGAAAGTGTATGAAATAAATCAAACAAAGCAGGGTAACCGAAAATTTTGTTTATTTCATTAAAAACAGTGGGGATTACAAACTCGATAGCAAAAGAAGAGATGGAAGCACCAACAGATGTGCCCTCGATTACAGACTCAGACTCGATCCCAAACTTGGGATAGATAATGTGCACATCATCAGACTTAACGGTCCAGTTCTTTACTTCCTTTGTGGCTGCGCCGACAATGAGCCGGGTATAGTCGGCCGGTACGCCGAAATCCATCATGTAATAGTCCGATTCAATTATGTACAGCTGAGTCATCTTCTCGTGGAACAACATTCCCAGGTCGGTACCGTCGAGTTTGTCAGCTCAATCCTCTTTCTAAACCTTCTTTTCTTTCCCCTCTCCTTCCATTGTTTCCTCCTCCTCTATGTCGGACAACCGGCGGCTGAAAAAGATTTCCAACCCAGGCAGCTTTTGATTGGTTTCTTCGTCAATTCACAATTTTGGAAAGCCACAATACAGGAAGTCTTCCCCTTCCTTGATGAAGTATCCATTGAGTGTCCCAGAATAGTTGGCCTTTCTCCCTTTCTAGGCCATTCCAAATCTTCTTCCGTTGGCTCATACCCAAGACCAAAACGGTGCGAAGTTGGCAATACCTGAATGGGTTCCAGGATTCCCTGCAGTTTACATCCCAATCCCATACCGGGGAAGAAGGACATTCTTCTCATCATGGTTACGGCCTTCGGGTTGACATATCTTTCTTCCTCATTCATTAGTGTCTGAACAGCCCTAGCTTCATCAAACTGAAAACCACTAAGCAACACGTCGTCTTCACTTAGCTGAATTTCTAGAAGAGTTGTGCCCTCTCCTCCCTTCAGGGAATGAATACTATCCTCCCCATGGATGGTCAACACTGTCCCGTTCGTTATCAATTTCAGTTTTTGGTGAAGGGTAGAAGGTGCCGCCTGAACATTCAAATTATGTAGCCACGGCCTGCCCAACAGCAGATTGAAGGAAGCTGGGACGTCTAGTACTTGAAACTCTACTGACATTTTCAAAGGTCCTACTGAAACGGCGAATGACACCAATCCCAGTACATCCCTTCTGGTGTTGTCGTAGGCTCATACCCTTTGATTACATGGAGTGAATTGGTCCAGCCTCATCCCTAAGCAAATGGCTGTTCTCAATGGGCAAACATTCAAGGCGGACCCATTATCAATGAGAGTTACTGGAACCTATTTTTCTAGGCACTTGACAGTGATGTGGAGCAACTTGTTGTGACTTCTTCCCTGAGCAGGCAGATCTTTATCAGAAAAGGAACTGACCTTTGGTTCAGTGGCTGGTAGGATGATCCCAATCAATTGTTCCGGGGTGGCCTCTATCGGGACACTAGCCGTATTCAAAACTTTCAACACAGCTTGCCTGTGTTTGTGCGAGGCCATCAGTAGCCCCCAGATGCTGATGTTGGCTTGCGTCTTCTTCAATTGTCTCAACACTGCGTCATCTTCTTCTTCCTGTTCTTTCTCCTTTCCTTTTCCACTTGGCTGCCCTCTTTCCAGTTGGGATGGTTTGAAGTGTCGCCTGCTTATGGTGAGATGTTCTACACCTTCTTCAGGATCCCACAATCCTGTTATTGTGGCATTACCCTACCGTAACTCGTTCACAAGCAGAGGGCTCTCAAATTCCCATAAACCACTTAGATCAGTGATCGCTAGTCTTCCATTCCTTTCTTCGTCATCTTCTATAACCTAGGTATTGTCGATTTCCGTCTAAATGTCCTCCTCGATAAAATTTATCTGTTGTTCCCTAGTAGCCCAAAAATCAGTCCATTCGGCCCCGTCAAATTTCAATATGATCCTTACCAACCAATAGGATTGCATATCGTCGATGTGTACCTCCTCAAAAAGTTAGGAAAAAGTGATTCCATCAAGCACGTGGCCAAATCCATAGGGTCAGACCGAATAATCTAAGGGCCAATCGTCTTCTTCGTTGCACTCCTCCTCTTGTTGGTAGGCTTGGATTAGCAATCGATACCATTCCCAAGCGTTATCATTCCATTCCTCCATCCTATCTCGATTGCCTCTAATCATGACAAATGAACATGCTGACTGATCTTTAGTAGACGCAACACGAGGGCGTGGCAACCGTGCGGAACAGATATGCTGACTTGGGTCCTCTGATTCGCCCAAAGACATGTAATTCACTCCAGCTTGCCTGGCATGACTCGGGAGCGGATTAATAGTGACATTCAGCTTTGGGGTAGCTGATGCAGGATGGATCGCTTTGTTATCAATGAGATTCTGGATCTCATGACAGAGTCTCATGCACTTGTCTGTTAAGTGCCCGTGGCATTAATGGAAGGCACAATATTGGGAGGCATTGTACCTCGGAAGAAGTGGATCGGGAACAAGCATGGGGTCTAAAGGCTTGATGAGCCCCTTTTCGACGAGTCGATTCAGGGCGGTGGATAAAGAAATATTGAGGGGAGTGAAGACCCTCCTCGACTTTTGTTGCTGTTCGCCATTGTCTGACTGCTGAAGGCTATTTGCTGGATGGGTGAAAGAAGAAGGATTTAAAAGGTTCACCTTGCCCGAGCGAGCAGTGGATGGGTTTTGGTTGGTTGTGGGGAAAGTCTTTCGTGCTGGCTTCTGACTGGGTTCTGCTTTCTCAATATCATCAGATTAGATTGCGTCTTCTATCTGAATCCCGGCATCAAATAACTGCTCGAATGTGGAGATCGGCTGTGTAATCAGATAACGTTTCAGGGGGGGTTGCAAATTCTTTACTACCATTCTTACTTGCTCCTTTTCAGAAGGTCAGTTTGTCATCTTAGCGGCCTTACCCCTCCAGCGGGTCAAGAAATCAACGAAAGACTCCCTATTTTCTTGACGAGTGGTCTCTAACTTACGAGTAGTTACATCTAACTGAACATTATAACTGTACTGGTTGACGAATTCTGTAGCTATGTCCTCCCAAGTTCTGGTATTTGTTATGTCAAGGGAGAGGAACCATTTTTGGGCTGCCCCAGAAAGAGATCGGTGGAAGAGCTAGGCTTTCAGTTGGTTATCAATTCCCATTGGCGATAGGGTACCGACATACATTCGGAGATGAATTCTGGGATATTCGGTTCCATCAAACTTTTCCATGTCAGGCATTTTAAACTTTTCTGGTAGCTTCGCCTCTAGAAACAGGCACAGACCACCTACGTCCAACATATATTCTTCTATTCCTTTAGCTTTCCTTAGCACTTTTTCCATCCGGTCAATTTTCTTGACTAATGCAGATTCCTTGGACTAAGTGGTATTTTCCTCCTTAACCATCACCTGTTGAGGATTCCGCGGTGGTGGTGGAACGACTTGTGGTCCATCGGGGACTTGATTTTCATCCCAAAGGTCCTCAGCATTCTCATTCGCGTCATCTGGTTGCCCGTTCATGACAGGGATACGGGCTTGGATCGCCCAGATCTGTGCCTGGCACTACACTTGGGTCTGGGTCTGCTGTTCTATAGCCCGCTGTATCTCAGTAATAGCCCTCATCAGGGCTGTCAGATTAACTTCATTCTCTGCCATATCTGTTGATCCAGAAACTCTGCAAAGTCTGCCCGATTATAATCTTACCCAAGTTCGTGTTGACTATACTCTCCTTGGATCAATGGTAACTCACAGAAAAACCTAATTCTACAAGTAGGATAACCAGTTTTAGACATTTTTCGAAAGAGTTCAGACAACAAACAGCAAATCTTTCAGATACCCCAAACTGCAGAAGTTGAGATAATGCCCCTGTCAGGCTCAACCTAACAACTGAAATCTGAAAACCCGAGATAAGAACCAAAGGGAATGAGTCAACTAAGTTCTAGAGGAAAGGCTTTATCTAAACGGATGGGTTCCGACAAGAAGATTATTCTATCCCTCAAGAGACTGGTTCGACCTATGAGGAAAACCCGCAGCATGATAGTAGGAGAACAATACTTTTCTCACATTGGTCAAAAGAAAGAGGTTTGAAGCAAGCCTAGACTAAAAAATGGGATATAGAGTTAGCAACCTGAGAAGAACCCAGAAAAGAGAGAAACTATCTTAAAGGTCCAAAAATAAAACACAGGCATGACCCCGGAAAGAAGCCTAATACAACAACAGGAAAGAACCGACAAATCGAGAAGAACCCGAAGGAGAGAGAGAGGTGTTAGAACGAACATGGGCATGACCCCGGGAAGAGGACCACAGTGTGAGGAACTGATTAGGGTAAAGGATGAAATTCAGGTAAGGACCCGAAGACGAAAAACTAATCTATTCAAAGGATAACAGATAACCCGGGCCAAAATCGAAAAAAGAACTAGCCTGATCCGAACAAACAATCCTAATAATATATAGCCAAAACACACAATAAAGAAAAGCACATAATCCTATTATGGTTAGCAGCACCTAATTGGGGGGTTTCTAAGTTCACTATATGCAAAAGGCCGATTTTGGTAAATCGAATAGGGTACCTTCTGAATATAGCTGGGTATATTCCTCCCATGCCTAGAGTGGTGCAGGACATGGTCAAACAGTACGCCAGAACTCTTTTACTGCACCTATGATAGCTACAGTCAGCAAGGGTTGCATGTCTTCCCAACAATTCCCGAAACGGATTAACGTTCAAGGCATCGGGTCGACTAGGCAGGGGGTTGAAGAACAATGTATATGCATGCAAAAATACAAGTGAGAAATTTTATTAAGAACCAATGATGATTTCAAGTCTAGCCCTCTTATTTGATTTTGAAAACTAGTCCCCAGTAGAGTCGCCAGAAAATACTGTGGCTTTGGGATTTAGGGGTCAAAAATAAGAAAAGTTAAAGATGTTTTGAAAAATATTTTAAACACCTTGAAAACCCAATTTTGAAAATTCCTTTTGTTGAAAATAGAGTCGCCACTTAGGTTTTGAGAAAATTTAAGAAAAATAAAATTGGCTACTAATCTTGAAAACGTTAACTAGAGAAAAATGGTTCGGGGGCTAAGGTACAAATCGGGAAAGGTGTTAGGCACCCCGTTCGCCCAACCGTAAGATTGGCCTCTACTAATCATCATTAATTCTTTAATAAAATTTTTCAAATGCATGCAAATAAAGAAAATAGAGGTAAAGAGAGAACATCCAAAATCAAGTATAGAAAACACATAAAACATATATATAACACTCCAAAATAAGTAAGTGTCAAAAGAAAAATTCTAAATCTTATGACATGCAATTTCTATCTAAAGGATACATGAAACACATACCCACATGCAATATTATTTAAACAACCAAAACTAGTATGCTTTAGTTAAAAGAATAAACATGTTAAGTTGCTAAAATTATCTAACTTAGATTACACAAAATGAACTACACAATTTTGAAATAAAGTAATCAAACCCTAAACTAATAGGTACAATATACATATTATTGAATTATCTAAAAGTATGTACAAATCTTATGTTAAAAACTAACCAAAACAATAAAATCTAATAACAAA
>JAULJZ010055953.1:0-13768 GCA_032270985.1 Heliamphora pulchella
GCAATGAAAATTTACTATTCGCAACGAGGCGAGGATAGGTTAAGGTGATCAAGAGCCATCAAGTCTACTCTGTAATTACCGACGTGAAATTCATGATATTGTTCTAGAAGTGCTTGGGGATTGGGCATCTGCATTGCATTCATTTGCATCACACTTATTCTTTTGTTCTTGTATATGTTCATCCTGTTGAAAATGAAAAATAGCCTGTAACTTCGCATTGGGTGCTATATGATATGTATTGTGGAATATCTTGTTGCGAGTTTGTTAGACGGTTTAGGAAATTTGCTTTTGGGCTCCGGCTCATGGCATTTATGCCACAGGTGACGAAGAGGGACCCTTTGAGGAAGACGGGTTCATTGAAGGGGAAGAATTTGCAGAAGATGGACAACGGCAAGAGCAGGTCGATCCCAACGATGCAGTTTGAAGATGTAGGACGTATCTTTTTGATCCTTTGTTCGATGTTTTCCACGGACATGATATAACTTTTGTTATGTTTTCTGGATGACTGTACTTATTAAGTATTTTGAACAATTTTGGAACCGTTAATGATGTAGTAATTATCTTATGTATTTATGAATGTTCGGCTAGAATGTCATTTATTTATAGTTACATATGTCCCGACATGCTCGGGGAACGGGGTGTCACAGTTTGGTATTAGAGCCTAGGTTTAGTGAATCTTTAGGCCTTGGAAAATGGGAGATCGCGAGTTCTGTAGCGTAGAAAACTCTGTAGAGTGTCTGTACTATTATGTTATCACGTATAATTTTAAACTTAAAATCTTTACCTTAGGGTTTTCTCTATTTTTCTTTCTTTAGGATGGCATCCGACGCAGAACTAACCGGGGAACCATGGGCGGGATCGGAACCTGAAGATTCAGATCCTGAAGAAGATCCAGAAGAGGATCCAGAAGAGATACCTATAGAGGAGCAAGAACCGATCGACGTCGTCCCTTTAGCATGGATGTTTCCAAACGAGTGGCCAGCACAGGGAGAGGAAGTGGTCGAGGAAGTAGGAGCAAATGAGGAACCTGATGTAGTAGGGGACGAGGCAGACTTCGGAGTGGACGATGAGGAGGAACTTGAGGACTACGACGAGAATGAGGAGCGAGCCATAGACTTCTTTTATGATCCACTGGAGGCGCCACAGCCCTAATCAGAGGACGACAAGGAGACAGATGCAACAACCTACTGGAGCCGCCAAGACTATTCCAAGGACTACCATATTGGTGAGTGGGTTTATGCCCGAGTATTCCCGAAAGGGACAAAGAAGTGAAGGAAGCCGAAATCTTTCCCTCAATTTGTAGGTCCAATAAAGGTTATAGGAAAACACGACGAAACAACATACCGAGTGAGAGTACCACTAGGGTTTAAGGAGTGACTCAGAGATTTGGTGAAGACCCGATGGCTGCAGACGATAATGCCGAGAGATAAACGAGGGATCGTTGACCCACGCAACTCAGATATCAACTTCGATGATCCAAAGACTTACGAACAGGTACCGGTGGCCATCACAGATAGAGCTCTTAGAGGTCCAGGGAACAATTAGTACGTGGAGGTCTAGTGGCGTTACTACGGCATTTACAAAGCGACTTGGGAACGCGAGGCAGTCGTCCGTCACTTCTGTCCACATTTGTTTGTTTAAGCTATAGTACGCTAGACGTTGTGCTTTTCTTTTTGTTTGAAGGTTGTGTGTGTGCTATGTAAACTTTTTGAGAACCTTGTACTAGTTACATGTTAAATAAAATGTAAGTATTCATTGTTAAATTCTTTATAAACTATCTCAAAATCATAAGCTATCTCGTAATCTCAAACTAAATCTACAATATCCCCAAAACATGAAAACAATTAAGAATCGAGATAACCCACGAATCTCAAAACTCTCTTAGGATAGCGGATAGACGATTAAGCGACCAATAAGTTAACTAACCCCCAGATAATAACGCACTAGGAGTAGCTTAAGTTTGAGAAAAGACCGTTAAAAATTTCATAACTTCACCCTTACGAGTTTACTTCCCAAACCCTTGTATCAACTTCTATACCGATTAAAATTCTTTTCTTTTGTTTCCTTCTATTAGCATCGGTCCCCAATAATGCTACCCAGTATCATTCGTAGATGATTTTCCTCCACTCAAGTCTTGTTAGTAACCTAATCGGGAAATTTCTCGGGAAATTTCTCCTAAAAAATACCATTGTCCTTGAAGCTTTCCTTGGCTAAGTCATGCCTTCACTTTTGATTGCCCTTCAATGCACGCCAACATCCTTGGACTAGCTCTCTATTCGTAGAACTCAACATCGTTCGATATTATCGAGATCCTTCACCACCATTCATTCTTGACTTCAATACTATGTCCAGCTGAAGCAATTTTGTGATCTCTTTAAATCTCAACCTGGGGAGTTGACTTGGATGCTTGAATTGAAATACGTTAGGCCGATGTAATTTCAGGGAAAATATCCATTTTAGCTACACGTTGCTTAAACATACCTTCTGTCAAAGTCTGATACTGCACAAATTGGCCCCGAGAACATCCTCCTTGTAATATTCATTAATTGCTAATCTTTTGACCTCTCAACCCGAGTCAACGATGATTACTTTAACCATGATCCCATGCCTTTGAACCATCCGGGAATTCATTCTAAGATGACTCTAACCCCGGCGGCATTTCGTGCTTATACCATTCGAAATCCTCAGCTGAACACTTATCTAGTCACTACCTTATAGTCACCTTCTTTGAAACTGATAAAAATTGAGCTGACCATTCTTATTGAACTCCACGTATGTTTTTGTCCGGTAATCTTCAAAACCCTGCCCCGTAGATTTGTGAGCAATTACGACGAACGTCAGGATAGTACATTATTAGGCTCCAACGCTTTCACAAAAGACTAGGATAATGCACGAAAACCCCTTAATACCTTTCAAATCATAGCACAATCTTTCCTCAACATTACGACTCAATGCCTCGTCAACGTTCGCGTTTAACGAAATTTTGAAGACCGAGATCCCCGACTGTAGGAATAGTTAAAGTAAACGGTTTACTCAACTAACTACGTCTTTTCAAAGGACTCGACAAGTAGAATTATGCCATCAGTAACCTACAGATAGAAACAACAGCTTCACACTAAGGGACTCATGACTTCACTATGTGACAAAGTTTAGACTTTCCCAGACTAGTTCACTGTGGACTCGCAAATCCAATAAATTGGGAAGCAAAGGATTTATACCGACAGTAGAAAGGTGAAAATTAAGAGACACGCCTCGAGTTTAGGACAACCTTAGTATACAAATAAAAAAAGAGTACCCGTACACATCATTAGTCACGTCAGCTTTTCTCACCAAAATGATAGTATCCGAATCTAGCCATCCCCACATTCAATGGAGAATTTTAGGCAACGATGTGAGCATTATGAGCTTGATGGAGAGGTTACCATCAAACCATAATGATCACGTGACTCGATATTTGCCTCAGACGTACCTTTTACCACAATTCAATTATTCTAGAGTGACCAACCACCGGAGAGAAACGATCTAGTCAATGAAAGAGACATCCAGACCCTACGAGCCTATACGTGAAGGACAGCGGCAGAAACTAAGAGAAATAATGCAACGCTTGGAAAGATTGGAATAAGGAAGAAGATAGATGATTATGGACTTCATTGTCAGGGTTTGTCAAGATCGCTCCAAGAGCACGATAACATCTGAGTTATAATGAATGGCCTCACCAAGATCCCTCGCTTTCTATCGGTTAAACCTCACAGCATATCGGTAGCGATGAGCAAAAAGTATATTCATGAAATTTTATACCAACATAACCGAGACCTGCATCTCACTTGGACAGTCTAAACACCCGGTTCTGAACTATCAAAAGTATGCTAAGACTATGCATAAGGGAAGCTGAAGAAAACTCTTATCTTCGGTCCAAACCTGCGTACAACCACAGCTTCTGAACCATCCTTTGCAACTATGTGAGGTTTTATGTGTAAACAATGCTGCGAGATTATCAATATACGGAATAGAAATAGAAAGGAACTGATTGGTCGTAATAGATCTCTGCTAGTCAATGATGTGAGACTCGGAATGCAAAAATAGAACCTCGTATAGAACTCAAAATAGTAGCCCTGTGTTGACAATCTACGGTAGAGAACGATAGAATCTCATTGAATAAGACTTTTTGAGTGTTATGCTTTCACCTTAAAAGTAGAACCAACTTTATCAAACAGTTCGATGACCTTTTTCCCTTTTCTCTTCCCTGAAGATGGTGGGACAAAGACAGAACCACGAGAGCTCAGTGAGGGTAAATGAAACCAAGGAGGAAGTAGACGTCCCGAGCCTAACACGAATCTAGCAAGATCTAGCATCCAATTTGGATCAAACACAAGGAAGGGCACCCCAAGAAGGAACTTGGTACTTATCAGACTTAAGAGTGCAAAATATCCCAGCACCTGAGAGGAAGAATTTTTTCCGAACAACAGAGATTTGGATCAAGGCCATAAAGCAACAACAACCAACAATAAAAGTTTTCTATAGGTATAACCAGTCAAAACATAAGATAATGTACTGTCCGGTGAGAATTGGAGAAGGCAATCGAGGAGGACCACTACGAAATAACAAGAGATCATACGCTTCGAACGTTACTCTCAAGATGACCAACGAGAACAACTAGGAAAAAGGATACCAAAGTTAAAAATTTGTTATCACTGCCATAGGCTCGGACATAAAAGATCGGAGTGCTCACTACGAGAAAAACTGGACTACAACCGCCGTAAACCAGAACAGAGTTGCAAGGATCAAACAAATTTGTGGCAATAAGGTACAAATGGCGAGAAAGCGGTGGTGCAACCTGGCTAACCGGAGGGCGAAGAGTGGAGCATTCTTCCTTTACTGAAGATAAGCTCAACACTCTGTTTCAATTGCAATAAGATTGGACATAGAGAGTTTGAATGCCCGCTACCAAGGGAAAGAAACTACAACATTCGTAAAAAGAGAACGAGCAGTTCAGGAAAGATGATACAACTCGACCAACAAGAGAACTGATGGGCAAAAGACTCGCCTTCACAACGAAAAAAGGAGTATGCGTTGATGATCGGAGGTATGCCCGAATCCGTAAACTCTAAAATATACGTTAGTTAGACTTGCTGCATTATCTCAGGAAAGGGTACGCTTGAAGGACAAAGGCTCTTAGGTTAGCACTAGTCAAACAATTCTTGCGCCACAAGTATACTATATGATCATTGAAAATTTTGCAGTAGTCGGTTTAAGAGATTAGTAAGGTTACACAACCGTTTTTCTCCAAATGTTGAATGTATTAACCCAACCTTATTCACGCCCCCAATAACAAACAACTCAAGGACACAATTTCGAAGAAAAGAGATAAAAGTAATCAGCCGCAACCTTTCGTATGAAATTTCGAGGACGAAATTTATTTAAGGGGGGTAGATTGTAACACCCCGGTCTGGACCCTAGTAGTAACCACCTAGATTTTAACAATCTGGCTCAAATCTCGATATTAGCGATTGATAGACGATGAGAACTTAGGTCGCTACATTAAAGATTGAAAATCCTAACTCGGCCCAAAAATCCTAATTCGATCTGAAAATCCTAAAGAGATCAAATGTTCAGAGGCAAAACCCTAATACGCAGGGAAGACTCCTAATATCATAAATTAAGTAAATAACATGTAATATTAGATTATAAATAAATAATTCTCATAATTAGGGTAAAATGACCATTTTGCCCCTAGTATAGCAAAAAGTCTTAAAAATTTTAAATTTGACATATGGACACTCTAAATCAGATATTTAAATACAATTAAGTAATAAAAGACAAAATAACATCAAAAAATAACAAAAATGCCCATAGTGGCCGGCCACATTGGAGTTTGTGCCCAAAAAGTGACTTTTTTGCCTTTTTAAGCTTAAAAATGATAAATAAATTGTATAAATTAAGTATTATTATGGCCCAAGATTTTTTATAGAAATAATATACATAATTATATAATATTATAGACCAACAAAGGCAAACAAATCATTATTAAAGTTCTTACAGACTTAAATAAGTCAAAAAGTCACATTTAGTCAAAATAACTTAAAGTAACTTAATTGTCTATATTTAAACAATTAATTGTTGTCAATGTTTTTGTAAATTATGATAATAATAATAACACTAAAATAATTCATTTTAGTAAGTTAGAATACCAAAAAGATACATCAAATTAATTTTAAAAATACTTTCTTGAACAATGTAGTACCAAAATACCACCAAATAAGCAATTAAAGCAAAATTTGAGCACATAACCCAACTAAATAGTTCCTTAGCCGAATTCCTCTCTTCCCATCTGCAAAATTTAGATTTCAAAATGTCTTAAAAAGAGAACCAACCACCATGCAACCAATCTCAAATTAGAAAAATTTTAAAAAGACTTATACATCCATAATTAAACCCACCAACTCTTTCTCTATAAAATGCAACCAAACAAACACCCCTTCTCCTCTATATGTATATTTGGTGGAGAGAGTGAGAGAACACCAGAAATATACTCCAAGTGTTTTAGAGAAGAAGAAGAAGAACAAGAAGAAGAAGAAGAACAAAAAGAAAGAAGAAGAAGGGAAGAGAAACAAGGAGGAAGGTCTTTGGAGACCAAGCTTACATAAAGTCAAGTCCTATGATCATCTACCATTCCTTAGGCTCTCAGAACAAGTAAGCAACTCTCTTAAATCTTTTGGCATTCTCCTCCAAGATACCCCTCAATCCATCTCTATAACAAGCCCTAAGAAGATAAAACAAGAAATGAGTCAAAAAAGCGTCGTAGCAGTGATTTAGGGACTGCTTATGTATGAGTAAGCTTTGTATGTATTTGATTGTGTGTATCTTTGAGTTTTATGGAATAAAAAAGCTCTGGACTTTGATTTATTTGAGTTTATAACATACATGCAAAGAAAATAGGTCATAAATGTACACAACATAAGCCAAGCAAGCAAGATCCTAAGTAGCCTGATTTTTTAGACTTATTCATTTTCTGCCACCAATTTTAAATAATCATAACTAAATGTATAAAAATGGTATTAATGTGATTTTTGTGTCCACATCTATATTTTTGAGTTATCTTTCATACAAAATTGGTTTGAAGTGATTTCGTTAGGTAGAACTCCAGATATCTCATTTTTGCTAAATAATGTCAAATTTTGACCACTCTGAGTTGCAGACCTAAAAACATTAAGTTAGAATGAGAACCGAGCTTAGGTCAAAACAGAAAACTTGTAGAGGATACATTTATATTTCTGTTCACCAAATATGAGCCAAAAATATGAAGTCTTGAGAGATCAAAACACTTCCTAAAGTCACTGTAGAGGTTCAGTGACTGACAGACCTCTCTGTCACACCTTTTTGTGAGACATAAAATCTAATTTTCTTTAAGCCAAATACAAAAGTTGTAAACATGAACTTTGTAGCTAACATATTAAACTAGTAACTCAGCAAAAATTAGCCCAAAATACCTTCGGATGATACCCCAAAGGTTTCAATCATTATCTGTTAAAAACACACTCTATAGACCCTTTTTAGGCTGACTAAACCCTCTTTATAAATTGGCCAAAATCTCAAACGTTTTACAAATAACTTGCCCTAGATCAAAACATGAAACTTGTAGGGGATATCTTAAAATAGAAGCTCACCAAATATCAGAGCCATAACCCTTGAATTGTTGCCCCAAAACAGTGGCCAACATAGGCTCAATTCTTATGCTTTTATCTGTAAATCACTGAATCATTTTTACTAAAATAAAATAAATGACCTATTTACTTTAGGATTTGACCTTAGTGATAAACATGAAAGTTATAGAAAATATTTTTATCTAATTGGTATTAAAATTTTAGAAGTTAAATTATTGCCTAAGTATTTCAAAACGCTGTCGCCACCTTAAAACTAGCAATTAAAACTTGTACCTAAAATTGGCTAAGTGTTTGAATGGTGTGTATCATATGAGGCTTGAGTATGTGAATCCTATATGAACTTTGTGAGTAATTAGTGTATGAAAATAATGCTTTTAACAAGATGAACTCATGCTAATGGTTCGAGTCTATGTTGCTTAAGTTGTGGTTATGCTTTACACGCTTGTACTTAATGCTTTAGCAAGTTGTACCATGTGCCATGTCATGTTTACGTACCATGCAATGATAAATTGTACACGAGAAGCATATTGCACGTCATGGGCATTTTTCATCTTTGGTTATCGGAGTACCCATTGTATCTTTTGATTTGGTTGGGTGACATGAAAATCAATTATTCAGTGGTTAATCCTAATTTCATTTAAAGTAATTAATTTGACCTGACAAAAAACTTCAATTCATTTTGTTTAAAAGTACTATTCAAACCCTGAATATGTCAAGATGTAACAGACATTTAAAAGGGGTTTGGGTGAGTAACCTTTTCTTCTTCTTCTTGCCACTCGTTTGCTTCTTTGACCCTGAGCCCTTAGGGGAAGGTGGGGCCTGCTCCTGTGCACCGTCCAGCTCATCCAAGGGAGTAAGGGGTTCGATTTTAGTACCCTGTCCCACGAGAATGATCGGTTCCATCTCCAATGATGATTTACTACGGGTGAGAGGTGATCAACCAACAATGCTTGCATTCCCACTACCTTTGTTGGCTTGAGGAGTTACTTCCAATAGGGGGTCCACCTGCTTCGCATGTTGAGTAGACATATCATCAACGGATTGCTTCGGTGATGGACGTAGTGCAACCACCATAACCCCCTATTCTTGCCTGGGGAGAGCCTCACAACGAATAAGGTTAGATGAAGAGGGCAAGTCCACTACCGGCTCTCCATCCTGGGGAGTACCTTCAGCAACATCAACCCTCTTTCCCTTTCTTACCCGAGTCTATTCCTTGGGAATTTCAGCAGGTTTATAAAACTTACAACGCTTAATGTCATACCCAATTGCCTTAGAATGATCACAGGTCGCCGGAAGGCCTTGGTATTCCGCACAAACCAGAACAGTCTCTCCCTTGCACTTAACAGAGATGGAATGTAAAAGCGGCTTAATTGTGGCAATTTCAACACAGACCCGAGCATAAGAAATCCTTTGCTTGAAATTTGTAGCTTTATCCAAATACAGGGGAACTCTTAGAACACTTGTGATGCGGCTTGAGCAATGTGGATACCAGAATTCAAGAGGTAGATCATGTAATTTAACCCAAATAGGTATTTTAGAAACCACTTCTTTAGCAAACTTGAAGTGTTTCTTCCAACGTTGTCGGATAATCAACTTACCCGAGAAATGCCAGGGACCCCTTTCCATAATTGAATTCATAGCATCCACACTCTTAAATTTGAAGAGGAAAAAACCTATGGCATTGCCCAGAACATTCACCAGGCCATCTTGGTCCCATAGGATTTTGGCCGTGGCTCGCACAAGGCCAAATGGTAAGGCCGAGTCAAGAAAATAGCCCACAAGGCAATCCTCCCAGGTTTTATCATCAACAAAGGCACTGTCAATAGTTACCTCATCAGGCTGAGACTGGTTAAGCTCCACGAACTCAAGAGAGGCCCCGAAACTGCGGTTAGTATAGGAGATGTCCCAGACATTGACTAAGGCATAGTATCAAACACTCTTCGTGTGAAAATATCACTGAGTTCCTCTACATCCTTGCGGTTGGTGCCTTCCATAACAACTGAAGCCCACGACCTCTGGGAGGCTCTAAAATCACGCCTTCCCCCAAATCTCCTACAACCCCTATCATGAAGAATAGATCCGCCCCCACGACCTCGCACAGGACGCATGAAGTTCAGGTCCCGAATAGAATCCCCATTTCCATCGGATATCCACCCATACTATCGGTGAGCCGCTTCTCTATGCGAGATAACCTCAATCTCAGGGTTCCCTGCAACATCACACTAACTACGGCCCTCCTTGTGAGAAAGAACCTCCTTGATACGATCAATTTTTGCTTCCGCCAAACCCTTGTCAACTTGCGCCGCCAGTAGCAACAACTCATCATGGTCAATGTCTTCCTCTTCCTCAATATCCACAATGGCATTTACAATATGCTCAGAAGTTTCATCGCTTACTCGGATGGTTAGAGGAGGAACTTTAGTCAGACTATGCCCCTTCAGCCGTAACATACGTGCTTTTAGGGCTTCATACATTTTGGTGGTGAACGGCTTCAACCCCTTCTAGACACTTTGGACTTCGGCCTCGATCATCTCACCCACATTCGAAAGGACCGATTGCACTTTGTTAGCTTCGAAGAACATCTCACTCAACTTCGGTGAAGAACCCAGCCCTCTTAGGGAAGACAGGCCAAAGCTACGAGCAGGGGATTTACCCTGTTTCGAATCGAATACATTCATGGATGTAACGGGAGAGGACTCCCCTGAGTCTGATCTATTCATCGCGGAAAATGAGTAGTGAATCCAGGGCACAAGGTGGGTCGCGCCCACAATCGCACCTACAATCGCACGAAAATCGCACATAGTTAGCAGCGAGTTTTTTGCATTCGACTATATAAATTAATTCACACCCCAAGGTTATTATGAATAGTGCTTATCATCTTAATCTTGAAATAATTATTGATTTGTGTATATATTTAATATTCGTTGTTTTGATTCATTAGAGGGTGCAATATTATATAAGTCTATATTCCTAGTGAGTTGGATAGCGGTATTATTTATATGGAAAATATTAATTATTGACGGAATTCACATCCCGAAAGATCAAGATTGACGATACCCCCTTAAGGAAACTTATAAGTTTTGGTCGGGCCAAACCCTACAGATGGATTTGATATCCGGCGGTCAAATAAATTAAGCAGAAGGACTTAAGGAATATCAAAATACCGATTAAATTAAATTATCAGTAATTAAATTTAATTTGTAGGTCTTGGGAATCTTAATGTGGGGAGAAATGGTAAACATTTAATAACAGGAGTTCAATGCAATATGGTCTTAAGATTATGGATCAGAGTGCAATTATAGTTCTTCAGTGGTGTGAACTGTAATTCAGTATTTTATGAAAATTGTAGAAACTGCTGCTGGTTTTTCATAATTGTATATACCGCTATAAAGTTTGCTTAATTGCAAAAACCGCTGATACGTGTCTGTGTTTCACTGAAAGTCTTACTCATAATTACTCCCTAGGTCCCTGGTGTAGCCCTATAAATATGCGGGTGGACTGAACCAGTTTTACAACTTGTCTTCTAAGACTAAAGCTGTCCTAATT
Organism: Heliamphora pulchella; assembly: GCA_032270985.1. NCBI lineage: Eukaryota > Viridiplantae > Streptophyta > Magnoliopsida > Ericales > Sarraceniaceae > Heliamphora > Heliamphora pulchella. The sequence continues at coordinate 11,208 of JAULJZ010055953.1, forward strand.
CTGCCGGTACGAGTTCTCGGAGGATTATAATCCACACTATATCCGGGAATCGCATAAGAAAATACAGTATAAAATCTGACAGGAGTTTCAACATGGATTCAAATCATAGTTGAAGATTCGACCGGTAAAAATGTATTCTTCTAAATTAATTTCGAATACACGGATTTTATTTTTGATCGTTCATCATCAAAAGTTTTATCTAGAGCTCGTTTTGGCGTTTGCCCATCCAGTTATTTTTTTTCGTTAATCGTTTGCAAAAATATAGATCTTGGCAGTCTTACCTCTAACAATTGGTATCAGAGCCGTTTTGTTTTTGGTTTTTGGTTATTAAGGTCGGGTAATTTTAGAACTGTTGCTAACTTTGTTTTGTAGGCGTTCTAATTTCGGTTTTATGATCATCATTTAATTTTCATGTTTGATTGAATGGTGTGAATGATAATTATTTTTATTAATCACAGGAGTTGACCGTGATAGATTGAATGTGAGCCTTCAGGACATAGGATTGATGTAATAGTTAGTTTTATATTTCTAAATATCTGTTTAGTTTATTTAAGAACAGGTTGAAATATCCAAGAGTGGAGACGGCACCGTCAGTGGTTCGGATTTTTACGGGTCACGGATTGCGATAAGTTTATTTTGGGTTTAAACAATTTTTTCTGATGAGTTTTTTTGCAGTATTTGTGAATAAAAAATAGCATAAAAAATAAGTCAAAAATAGAGAGAAAAAATCACCAAAATAGCCCGATTTTGGCGGCTTTGCCGGCGGCCGTTCGACAGAGATTTTTATATTTTATGGGCCATTTTTGGGACTATTTTTTGGGTAGTTTTTTAAACATAAAATTACAGTAAAATATACCTCAAAATACTATTAAAAATTAGAAAAAAAATTGGGCCAAAATCACAACACAAACAAGCGGCAACAGGCCGAAAACGGTGGCGCCCAGCAGTAATAGTTTCTAAGCAGTTTTTTGACATTTGTTTGGGCTATCTTCGAGAAGTTCATTTGATAGAAAGATTTTTACTTTTGAGAGCTTTCCAATGGTATAAAATAAGTCAAAAATAGAGTTTGGAAAGAGGTCGAAAAAGCCTCGAGAAGTTAGCGATTTTAGGCGGTGGTGCTGGTGAGCGGCGGCAGTCTGTTCTAGGCGATTTTTCGAGCTATTTTTGAGTAGATGTTTTGGCAAAAAAAAAGTACTTTTTGAGAGCTTTCTTTTGATATAAAGTACGTCAAAAATGGAGTTCAAAAAGAGGTTGAAAAAGCCTCGAAAGGTTGGCGGCACAGTGTTGTGGTGAGCAGCAGCATTTTTTGAGGTTTGAGCCATTTTTTCATCCATTTTTGGTACTGGTTTCGAGCAGATTGCTGACAGAAAAATTCTATATTTTGAGAGTTTTTCAACGGTATAAAGTTTGTCAAAAACGAAGCTCGGATGAGGCAGCAGGAGTCGCCTGAAGGTGGCAGCAAGGTGGTGCCGACGGGGCTGGCGGTTTCCAGTGACTTTCTCTCTCCCGTGGCTGATTTTGATGTATATTCTGATATATACAAGACTGATATGTTATATATTGATATATCAGATAGTATCAAGGAAGCTTGATGCAATCAGGACACTGAATTCAAAGGCGAACAGGGATTGAAACAGCTGATTCTCTTAGGAAGACTAAACACCTCAGTGTTTTACTTGGATCATAATTCCAAGATATATGCATATCGTGTTTATGTATATATGAACTGCATGGATGATTGCATATCTGTTTTATTTATCCTGTTAATTTAATTAAATCGAAAATTCGATTTTAATTAAAATATTTTGTAATAAAAAATAAAATTAAGATTTTTTTAATTAATTAATTTTAATTAATTGAAAAAAATTTAGATATTTTATTTTTTACAAAATATCACGTTTAAGATATTTTTTTTAATCGGATATCTTGGAAAAACGTGAGAATTAATTTTAGATTTTAAATTAATTACAGGAAAAAATGTTTAATCAAAATAAATTATTATTTTTTGAAAAATGTGGAACAAAAAATAAAATAAATAAATATCTTGAATCACTACCTTAACTGAAAAGCTAAAAGAAGAACTGGGCATATATTAAATTTTATTTGTTACGCATTTAAACCCGAAAAGATGGTTTGATAAATCAGAATCTTTGGAATCATACACACGGAAAGATATTTGATTCTTTCAGATCATACGATTTTCAAAATTAATAAATTTATTTTAATTAAATAGATTTTTATAACCCTCAAAAAATGTTTTAAAATCTAAGTGGGAGAGAAAATTTATTCATAGATAAATCATGCGATCTCCATCACCAGTTTGTAGGTGATGCAATTAAGCCCTGCGGGTAACAGTAAGGCTTTTTTTCTCATCGAACATATTAATTGCGGTATCGCCAGTACAAATTTTCTTTAAGAATAATTCTGGATAATTGTTAGTACGGATCACTTCTTCACCTAAAGGGTTCATTGCGAAGCGATTAATTTGGGATTAGGTGATGGTTAACATTTAGTTGTATATAATAGTATCATCTCCATCTGAGTCACTGCTATTATATACT